>JBANDB010000011.1:3000000-3227194 GCA_037576215.1 Armillaria gallica
GGATTCAGATCGTCATTGCCCAGGTATTTGACATAATGGATGTATCTGTGCATGCATGTTTTCTGGCACATCCATAATACTAGATATATCATTCACTCACCATCCATTTCCCATCTTTTGCACCAATGAAATGCCACAGAAATCCAGAGGTCCCACTACCCACTCTGACTTGATGCATTTGATGACCTAAAAACATGGTATGATGTTAAGCCTAAGTAGTGGCAACAAGCGCACCTCCAACAATTTGCACTCTTTTTCGAAATCGCAAGCCGCTACCCATCTCAGCTCGATTCCCATGTTAGAAGGGATACGGTACAGTGTCCATATCCCAGAGGAATCCGCACTATTATAAAGATTCGTTGTTCGCTGCTTCTTTCGAGGGTGAGAATCTGATATGGTATCGGGTAACAGATGGCAGCTTCCATCTGCGAGGTGTTAAAGTGTAGCGGTGTCAAAGTGGTATCCTCTTACCGCAATCAAACGACTCTCCTCCTTTCACGTATCTAAAGCGTGGTCTGAATGCTGAACTAACAGGATCTTGGTACTTTTCGTCGATGGTCACAATGTCCTGCACTATCAAGTGCCACAGGTGGCCCGGAAGTCTTGCAAAGGGGAGTAATCATGGATGAAACATGTCAAACTTAGGTACCATTCCCTTGATAATAATAATAAAAAAGTGTCAGAGGTACGCATCTGGACCGCTCCTTGGAAAATATAAACCTGCGATTGTTCGATGTCCCATACATCGAAAGCTCTGTCTGCAATGACACTGATGGAACATTTCTCATTGCGATAGACATACAGGTCTTCCTTATAGCTGATTTGATCTTCCAGGGTAGCACAGAGACCGATATGATCATAAGACAATGCTCTTTTCAGTCTGTATCTGCATAAAACATGTCATCAGCTTTAGGTGCCCCTTTGAATGCAGCTGACTGAACTTGTTCTTCAGGTGTGAGTCGAGAAGGAACTGGTAAGCAGCCTCGCAAAGGCACGCCATTCTCGAAGGGCATCGAACAACTTCCCGAATCGGCATCCATGGAGGGAAGCCTAATGGTAGGAAACGCTCAGCATAAATCAAAGCGTCCTTATATACTCGCTTACCCACAAGAAAACAAAGGACGCTGGTGGCATACATGCCGAAGGCGTCAAATGCAGAGTGGTCATTTTTGATAGCCACCCACACCGGTTCCATTGAAAGCCAATGTTTTCCGCTGAACCTGACAGCAGAACTAAGCCAGAGATGATATGCTTGTAACAAAGTCTCGTTGTCAGAGGGGTGGTCCAAGATGGTGCCAGTGGTGCTATAAGGCAAAGACAGAGGAGAAGGAAATGGGTTCTTCTTGCATTTGCACCATGAGATCTAATAAACAAGACGCAAAAAAAAGAATGCAATGAAAAAGCAGACTTCTTCTCAGCGGCTGCACACTTACTTCAAAAAGGCAATCCCTACTGTTGAACGAAAGAATGTAGTCTCCAAAATCAAACGCTATTCCTATACAGAATCCTCTGCCCGCTGCCGGAAGGGGAACAATTTGCTGATCCCAAACCTTTCTCGTGTACAAATTGATAGACATGTGGAGATTAGGTCGAAGCTGAAGGCATCAAACTAAGCACCACTGTAGACTAAGGGCTAAGGCACTTACGGAAAAGTACCGATGGTTGGGGAACTCAAGAATATACCATCTCTGGTGGTATAGCGCTCTTATTAACTTCAAGTCAGCTTTCAAAAAAGCATCGTAGCTATCGTCATTCGCTAGTTCAGGTATCACCTTGGGATCCAGCCATATATTCTTGTGCATGCTAGTGGCAGAAGTGCCCCTGAGAATAGGGGTGTTATGGTGTAGTTTTACTACCTATGACGCAAAGCTTCATTGGAAAGCACAACGGAACAGCAAATGCAATGCTTACAGTGGCTGTTTTGAGAAAGTATTCTAAAGAGCTCGAGCCTTGATCGTCTACTCCTTTATCATTGGACTTCAAAATGTAAGAGTCCAAGGAGGTCTGTTTCAAAGATCGCTGATCTGGATCCTGTGTCACATGCGAACATTTTTTGTTTTTCTTGGGCAAAACGGGTTTCTTGATGTCACCGTATATGCCAAGCATTGCCCTGTTTTTCAGAGTAGTTTGAGAGCAGTGGTTCAGGAACACAGCAGCAAAATCAGTTTCAGGTCCCTCAGGCATGGTGGAAAGGAAGTGTCAGCCAACATTGCTGAAACTACCAGTAAAAGACATGTAGATGGATTATGTAACACTAGAAAAGGATGGAAGCTAATCGAAATTTTGGTTAGCACAGCAAAATAGTGTATTAATATCAAAAAATATTAATATCAAAAATGCAGCTTTGGCACATCCAGCTTCAAATGGTGGGTGGACGATGTGTTTAAAACTCGGAAGCACCTCAGGAGAAGTCAGCCAGCTGGAAACCTCACTTGTTTATAACCCCCTGAATTGTTGTAAGATTTACAACTGATGAATTGAAGCAATCCATATCTGTCATTATGTCACCTCTGCGTACCTCTTCCCAAAACCCTGTAGAAGGTGAACGTGCTGGAAAGTAAACAATTGATGAAGAAGCGTACTTTTAGTGCTAGGTGTCGGGTGGTGGCCCATCCACGCCCCTTTCCATATACCAGTTCTTGAGCCAGACCTCAGCAACTTCATGGTCGAACTTGACTTGCGCCAGAAGGGCCGTGATTCTGTCAAGTGCTTGTGTATTGAAAACATCGCCGTCATCGTGCTCATCACGAAGCTCGCCGCAACACTGAATCTTCTGGCATGAGACCTTGACGCGGGATACACCGATTTGACCAGATGAGCCTTTAAGGAAGTGGCCAAGAGACGACAGCTCTTGCAGGTGTTTTGCTTGTCTGATAATGAATCAGTCAACACATATTATCAATGAGAAAGGACATACAGTGCACTATCCATCTTCTTGAATGTGCTTCGTGCTTGGGTAAAGTAAGCCCAGATCATGGAGGAGGAAAAACTGTATGTTTCATCCTCATCAAGATCAAGAATCTGGCAGAAAGTATCCATGTTGATAGCTGCAGGAGATGTTGGGGCCTAACAGATACAAACAATAAGAAGCAGATAAAAGGGTAAATTCAAGAGGATATAGGGCACCTCTATGGCTGGGGTTTCAGTGGAATCGTCGGATTCTGCTGAGGTGTCAAGCGACGAAGTCCTAGTGGTAGACTCGTCTGTCGTGCTATGGTCTTCATTGGAAGGCGGTTGTTGGTGCTTCAGCTTTAGTGACGGTGGATATTTGGAATCCCTAATAACGGGTGAGACAGGAGACATTAGGTGTGACTTGGTGGTTGAGGTCATTGCGGTGTGGGTCATTGGTGGAAGCGGTGAACAAATCGTTGGACGAGTGTTCAGTACGTCCATGAGGGACAACATTGGTGACAAAGAAGAACAATGAGTGTCCATGTACTGTGGTGTCATCGTAGAGGTGTGCCTTCACTGATGGCATGATGACATCCACTCTATCATGCATCACCTGTCGAATGCTTCCGTTAAAAACCCCCGTAAAGGGCACCTCTGGTGGGAGTTCATCACATGTTCAGTCATAGGATGACATGCGTCTCAGCATTCGGCCAAAGCCTCATATCTGTCGATGGACAATATAATGAGCGGCTTCCAAAAGAATGCAGCATGTTTTTCAATACTTGTGGAAGGTGAAATGAAATTGTTGAGATGTATCGGGAGTGAAGGATGCAAGGGCCCAATGCACTACGGTTTCAGAAAGAGCAGGCATTAACAATATATAATATAACAAATGCTAATATACATCCAAAGAGACAATCATCTAGTCATTTGTGAAAAGCAATACGTCCTCTTCACTTCTTCTATTGAATATTTTTCCAGTGCAGCACCAATCAGTTCCTCTTCAGATTCCTTACTCCTGCAAGCACGACTGTTAATATCACAGATGTATCATCAAAGAAACTCATACAATGCGACCACTGGAAGCACATGTCCATCATACAAATTGCAAACCCGATCCACGACTGTCGGTGTTTTCTTTAGCAAGCGGGAGAATGGCTCAGACAGATCCTTTAAGGCTATGTGCAAGGCTTTTCCACCATGGTGGTCTTCTTGTCGCAATTGGAAGTCAACTACGGCGTGGCAGAAGACATTGTGGAAAACAGACATCAATATCCAGGCCAACCTGGCAAATTCTGTCTCATTGATGATTGACCAAGTGGTCTCATAGACAACGGTGAAGGATCGCATCCAATTGCACCTTGACTTAAGGGCATCAGGCAGCAACCAGATTGTGGTCGGGATCTTGGGTATGAAGTAGGGTCCTCTGATAACGATCGTGAGGTTGTCGAGATTGGAGTGCTTTGGCAGTGAGAGAAGGGAGACATGAATCTGCCCCATGTTGATCATGTCGATGTCCAGTGTAAGAGTGAGCAGTTCAGGAGTGTAAGACAGGTCAAAGGGCCTAGCGTCACCTGCATAGGAATATTAGATCGTTTGCTCCACAAAGTCAGTTGCTTGGTTACTGACCCATACTAATGGACGAGATATCTCGAACCGAAGGACCCACTTTCTTCAAGAAAGCAGACACATTTGTATGATCTGTGTCGCCGACGATGTGGAACGATGTAAGGCCACTGGGGTCATACCACGTGGTTGGATCGCTGAACCATTCAAGTGCGTTCACCCCTGGAGCAGGTAGCACTATGAGCTTGTTGATGACAAGATGAGACTGCTGATCAGATCGACACATGTAGTCAGTGAATCCCTGGCAGGGTTCACGCAGGAACTGGGTGTTGTAAAAGTAAAGGGGGGACAGGGTAGGTTCTGGCAAGTATAACTGCATGACGTCCAGGTGGCCAAAATGGTTCATGAACGTGTTCATACCTTTTATGGAGGCCCTGCAGAAGATGAGTTTCAGGTATTTGATGTGGTCACAGTTGCCGAAGTAAATTGGCAGTTCGTCCAAGACAACGTTGAAGAACGCCGCAGTACAAACATTGGGAAGTAGCATGATCAAATCCGTGACAGCGTCTCTGATAGAGTAAGAACGGCTGGTCGCAGTGGACATGCTGGAAGAGAAGGGGGCAATAACATGGATCTGTTGGATGAACGAAGTGAGGTGCTTTTCCGTAGAAAAGAAATCTATAACCGACTGAGCGTTGTAGAGAATAGACAAGTATGACAGTACCGCGAGGTTGGTACTGCATCGTATGGAGACATGCCTCCAAATGTATGGATGCAGAATGGATAGAAAGCCCCGACATGTCAGCGACATTCTCCTAGCACATACAGTGCAAAACATGTCATCGATACTGTCGCAAGCGTTGTGGGAGACACCGACGATGCTCCAGACGATCAATTTTTCGGCTATATCGAGAGGGGTGGTGAAGAAGGACATGGTATGATGCAATGCGATGAAAATGTGGCATAGTTGCAGAAGCTTTAGTACTTCAGATGTTACAGCGTCGGTTTGCTCGAGGGACAAAGGCAGCGGGCAAGACTTGGAACTTGCTATGTACTAGTGCCTATTTTGGAAATACTGTACAGTTTGGAAGGGAAGGATTAGGAGTAAACACATTACTGCGAAATCTAAATCTAGTTCCAGGGACTTGCCGTCTGGAAGTTTCTGCTGAAAATCTAGTAACAGGATCTGTCCACACAGGTCTGGAAAGTTCTGGCATACCGTGGAAAGATCTGGGACATGCGCACATGGGTACACTGCTATCGTAACAGAACACTTAAAAAAATTAAGACTTGATAGACTTTAGAGCAAGCTTAAAGTGCTGGAACACAGCATAGAATAAAATATATTCGCCATATGATAGTAATAGACGATAGTGGTCATTGTACTACTAAGTAGTGTGCCTGAGAGTAATAGATAACAGCCGAGTGTACCAAGGTCCGGTCACTTTGATATCTGTATAGATCTAATCAGAGTCGTATAAGTGTAAGAAAAGAGCAAAATCACCACACACTAGAACGGACAGAGTATTTGATTTCTGAATAGAGTTCGCATACCCGAAAACCCTACTGCAACGGTTCTATCAGCTGCCTTTCTTGAGTACCATGAATCAGGGTAAAGCTGGCAGTGGATGGTCATCCGAATAAATCAGTCTCTGTCTACCACTTCTAGAAGCGCCTTGTCTACTTCATTGAGGTCAGCTAGGGAATGCGGGGACCAGCGACATGGGAACTGGACGATGTTGAGGTCTATGTTACAAACGGAAGGGCTTGGAATGCTATGCAAGGACTGCGACAACATTTTAAGACCATTGTTTCCAGCGACAATGGACAGAGTCTGTAGCCCAGAAAGGTTCGTTAGCGATATCATGCAGCGTTTGTGTCGACAAGGTGATTTGAGGCAGTCATAGGCTGAGGTATGCATATGCATTTAGTGAGTTATCAAGAAGCGCAGTATAGCATGAAATACGCACGAAAAACATCAAGGATGAGATGGTCCACGTCGCCCCTGAGGCTGTTCATAAGAAAGTTGGCCCTTTCACACCACCATTCACAATAGGAATGGATACAGAGTTTACGCATTGCAGGAAAATGTACTGAGTGCAGCCACTCGTAGTTCTCTTCTACAGATCCATCTTCGACTTCGGGCATAGAAAGATCAAGTGACCTCAGATGGTTAAATACTTCATGAACCTCCGGAGATATATTGTTCCCTGCGACATCCACTATAGTTGAAGGAGTTACTGTCATCTCAATTAAGGAAGGGAACACTGTTGGTACGGACACAGTAAGCAAGCGTTATCAAATAGACTGCTAGATAAACATACAAGGAATGAGAGTATTGAGATCGTCAACAAACACGACACCTCAACTGAATGTCAATGACTCAATCGTCCTGAATGAGTCTGACAATTGTGACAACAACCCACTGACACCACCAAAGCCCTCCAGAACGAAGGACTTTGCAAGAGGTAGCTGAATGAACAGCTCCTTTAGTCCTGCAGCATCCTCTCTCTTAATCGTCCCTCCGCAAAACCGAACCTTCCTAACATAGTGACGAATGTCTGGGTAATAGCGTTGAAGGTTTATCGCAGCTTCTCTTGCAGTCCAGTTTGCGGTGTCTAAGATCCAGAGATAGCCGGTAGGACATGGGACAGTCTTGTTGACAGTGAGAGTATGAAATTGTATGCGGCGGCATTCAGAGAGAAAACATGGGTGGACGAGAGAACAGTTGGCCAAATCTCACTTCGATGTCAGAAACGAAACAATCTGGTCGATAGTTTCTTGGGAAACTTTGTCCATGGCTATGGTCCGCACTTAGAGAAGATAACGAGTCGAAAGAATCGTGATGGGTTTAAATAGGGAATGAAAGCAGTGGCGGTTGAATGTTGGTGGCGTGGCTGTGACATCTCAAAAACTGATGTAAAAGTAGCAGGAGACATGTGGAAAGTGTTCATAAAAATAATGATTTTTTGGTAACCACTGCGAACAAAACACAGGAACCTCTACACTATACCAGGCCTGTTTGCGACATGCAAAGCTTTCTGCCAACCATATTTGCGAATTCTATCAATCTCTGCCTTATCCAAAGGGCCAAGCGCTTTTCATCTTTTTTGCTCATGCCTCCACGTGTGCCACTGACAATCATACCTTGAAAATATTGAGGATGGACAATATGACATAGGGTCCAATCTAGCGCAACAATGCAATTGGGAGGACAGGGAGACTTTCCAGCAGACCATGACCTAGGCATATTTAAAACACACAATCGAATGAACTCTAGCGAAGGCAGTGGCAACGTCCCTAGCAAACATTGCAAGAGACATATAGCATGCTCTCCTTGAACCGTGATGTCAATGTCTTTCAAATGTATAAGGCGTTTTAGACACAGGCAACTGTGGCTGGAGGAATACTTCAGAGAATGATATGCTGTATGCAGAGATTCAGCGGTACTCAAAGCGACAAGAGGGGGAAAGGACACTTATGCCAGATCTGCAAGTCCAAGCGAGTGACAATCAGCATGCCGTCCAACAGCATATTCGCCACGTCAACATCAGCTTCATGGTGAAGGTGAAGACCTAAGTTCTGGAGGAAAGCGAATGTATACCTGCCAATCCAACCATACAATAATAAATCGCCTTCCCACCCTACAGAGTGATATCCTACATGTAGCTGGTGCACCTGACCTAGAGCGAGACGCGTATCCAATGTCATCTCGTCCATAGTGACATTGTAGTCATTAGTGCAACCAAAATTCCATGTGGTCAATTGTGGTGATGCTAAGAGAAAGGAGTTGAATACTATATCCGGTACATTGTGAATTTTCTTCACACCTTCTACTATCGTGTTTAGCGTCTGAGTGGAAATAGAGCAGCCTTTGAATGTCAAAGTTGACAGTATCTTCATAGAGGATAAGAGCAACTGGAGGGAGCTTTTGAAAAAGCCAAGGTCCGTATCCACAAACACCAACTCTGTCACAGATGGTGCCCCTTCCATTAGCTGGACAAAAGCAAGTATGTTTGCCCTCTTCAGATACTCGGCGAAGGAGATGATCCTTCGAATGTGTTTGCCTACTCGTGGGAAGTCATAACGTATTGCACGGCTGATAGCCACCACTGTACCCAAGCACTGGTGGTCGTATCCTTGGATGTCAGCCGCGCAGAACAGCGGAGTGAAGGAAGACCCTGCGGAAAGATGGACGGTGGCATAACAAACGCGTCAACATGCATTGGCAAATGAACGGTCCACCATGGATAAAGTCGACAAGTCCGGCTTCGTATAGATATATGAGGTAATGTGTTCTTTTGTCTCTTGGGCAAGCTTCTGCATTGCACTGATGTGCATGATAGACATACGAGACTGCATATATAAATCTATACATCGGATATACCCGTATCTGTCGGAGCATATTCGGTCAGTAACCAACAGGAACGGTTGCTATTAGTACGGACCTCGATCCTTGATGAAAGACATCCCTGTTACCCATACACGATACACTGACATCAAACGACGAACATGAATATCGCTGGAAGAAATATCCCACAAGAACTGGTGGATTGTTTTGTCAGCGACGCCTGTCATGATGACCTTTCCACCAGTCTTCACTGCGCGCTCGTCTGCAGAGGGTTTTGCCTCCCTGCACAAAGAATAATACTGCAGGAGGTATTTGTAGATGTGCATCCTTCACAGTGCGTAATGCCTTCACGGGGTCTACGAGTATGGCATCATGCTGTCTCTGCAATCAGTTTTTTCTCCAGGCAAACTCAACATCACTTACGGGATATACCTCAAAAGCTAACTATTCGTTCAAATGAAGAGGAGGACCCCAACTTTGTCACAAAAATACAGGAAGTGTTGAGCCTGTTGTCGAAAGTCCACACGGTCAGATTCCGATATAGCCACATCACCGCTCTCACACCATCCACTGGACTGTTTAGTTCGGAGGTTCACTCCCTTTATTGCCATGACTGCTTCATGACGCCGAAAACCATGCTTGGCTTGCTCCATGCATTCCCGTACACCAGGAAACTAGCACTGGTCGGCAGCTACATGGACGTGAACGGGGGTGGGGACGTGTTCCATGTAAATAAATCAGGAGAGAATGTGGATTATGCAATCAGTACTTCGGAGGCCCACGAGACGGTGCGACAGTTCAAGGTATTGGTGTTGCACTTATATGCGTTGCCTGATGAGGATGTAGTTGCGCTAAGTCGGTGGCTGTCGAGAGCATCTGAGCTAGAGGGGCTATATGTGAAGGTTACAAATGACACAGATATTTTAGCAGTGCAGAAGCTGGTCAGCAGCTGTACCAGCACGCTGAGGAAACTGAATGTTCACATATATGGTAAGCGAGCCTTCCATGTCAGATATAGGAATGAAACAAATGAATCTTTTGGGACAGAGGGCGGGATATGGATGGTCCCCATAGACCTGAAGGTGTGCCAATGCTTGCAGAGCCTGAACATTTGCTGCACAGATTATTATGGGCATATGCTGGTTGATATCCTTGAAAGCATCGGACCTGTCACTGGGGCAGACCCTCTCCAAATATGGTTGTCCATCTATACATGAACATGGATCTACCTGAATCACCATGAGCATGCCATGAAAACGTACAGAAGGATGGCGAGGTGCATAGCAGCAGTGGGCATGGGCAACGTTACTGTCAAAGTGTCAGTAAATACACAATAGTGATATTGACTGGAGCAGAACCAGATTCAATGATGAAGCAGATTATAGCGACTGGATCAGGTTGAACTGTTTCAAAGCTGTGGTAGAGGCTATGGAGGAAAGATTTGTGCTGCAGTCCAACCGGCAGAACCAGCGTTGACGACCCGCTTCAATTATATTTGTATTTTATTTATATATGAAATAAACATAAGATAAACAAAATAAGCTGCAGCTGCTGTCTTAGGTGGCTGAGGGTAGGACGATGGTGAAACGCTCCTCAATTGAAAGTATATATACTGTCTTTAAGGTACATTCTCCAGTCAGCAGCTACCCATAAGGGTCTGGCAGCCCTTTCCCATATACCAGATTCGCATATGTTCCAAAATAATGTCAACCGTCCAACATCATTCCAGGTTCCCAAACACGTATTCAAGTACTCCGCAACGTCATCAAAAAGTACAGGTGAACCATGTATGCAAGTAATCCCACCAAACCGAATATACACTTTCAACGAGAAAGCAACTACCGATGCAAGAGCGTCGACAGTCTGGAGTGACACGTGGAAATCAGAACAGAAAAAGTCAGTCCTCCAATGTACAAATATGATGCTAACATCAACATTTTCCCCATGACAGGGAAGGTCCTCAAGGATGGCTGAGGCATATAAAAGCTGCCTCGCTCTGACACATAAACGAAGCTCTTGTAAATGCTTAAGTGTTTGAACTTTTAGCACACCTACAAATAGGTAAAACAGGGGAAAATGCAAGATGGCGAGAGTGTACTCACACATTGTCAGTGCAGTCAAATCTAAATAAAGGACCTGTACTGCTGGTAATGCCGCAATGGCCTCAAAAATAGAGTAGGCATCTGCAGGTCGCACGGCAAGGTCAAGACAGTGGACACGGGAGAAATCAAAAAAGTTCGCTCCTGACATGCCTGCACAAAGTAATCTGGCCATGTCAGGAACATGATACAGATGGACATCCACAGGGCATACAGTATTGGGTTCCATAGTGTACAGATTGATGTCGATGTCCTATGGTGCGTGAGATGAGAAGCCATCATTTTATGTCGATAAGTAGGGAGAACATATGGAAAAGACATAAATGGGTCCTGAAAGCTCGATGGTATCCACATCAAACAACCCATAAGCCGACAACCCGGTGAAAAGAGGATAGAGTTGGCAAAGCTCCCGATGGATGCTGGTGGTGTCTTGTAAAAAGTCCAAGTCCTTGCACCAGCGTATATCTGGGAGGTTACAGCAGGACAACAGATCGACGAGAAACAATGAGAAGGAGTTGGTAATGCAGCCTTCGAATACCACTGTTTTTAAGTTAATCAAGAGGTGGAAGAACGCGTTCGCTTCCTGTCTGCAGGGGGGGGATGTAGTGACATCGATTATTAATCTGCGGATATGAACCAGCCAATTTGAATGTCGTTTCACAGTGAAGCCGTCTGCAAAGGTCGTGAACAGATATTGGGCTACTAGGAATTTCTGATCGGCTAGACGGTTGAATTTGAGTTCACAGAGGCGAGCTGGTTGAGCCCAATCAAACCACTTTTTGCAGACTAGCATACATGGATATGGGATCCGGCACTCTTTCGGTCCGATGAAGAATTGACCAGTAGATGCAGGATGTACCCTGTCATGGTCTATTGAGGAGAGAAGAACAATTGTTTGCATGAGGAAGTCATTCCCCATGAGCTCTGAGAAGATGTTAGCAGCGACAAATTTTAAATAGTCCAGAATACAGACAACAGAAAGTCATACTTACTATCAACAGCAGCAGACTGAGAACGGCGGTACATCGATGTCAAAGTCTGTCGAGTGGAGGGCAACAAAAGGTAACCTGCATCAAAGCACAGGTTGATAACCATCATGCAGTCGCAAGAGAGGCATGTCTTCCTATCGAATTTGATATTTATATACTAACAGTATTTTCACATGTCAGAGTTCCAAACCATGTCAACTGGCACCATCAGTCAGGTTTTCAGGCTTATACTTACACACAACCAGAAAACAGAGACCGCCTCAGTGCAACACTAACGGTTGACCTGAAGAGCCTTCTTTCTTGGCTCAGCTGAGCACACACCTGGCGACATACCTCACACCCACCAGAAATTATATTCGCTCACAAGATACAAATAACCAGTAAGTAGTATCTGCCAGAGTGACATGGATTAGGTTGAAGCTTGTTTCCAGGCACCTTATATGCAGATACACAGTGTGTCGGATACACGGGCCTGATATCTGATACAATTTCATGTGAGACAAGATTTATCATATTTTGTGTAAACGCTGACATGAATTTAGTGTTATGTTACCTACTGTCTCGGATGGGTTAACTATCAAAGACGACACTGAACACTCGTTCTACTGTGTGTGCTCGGACACGCTTCCACCTGTTCCTGAAGTCGGTCGTGTTTTCGAGGACCCCCAGGTGGTGTGGCCGGCGGATCCAGAGTACTTCATTGATCGACACTGGGCTTCCAACGCCATGCCATATCAAGGGTTTATACCAGTTAATCGTAGCTCGGTATTTCAATGTGAACTATTCCAGCCGTTAAATCACACACTTCAGTCTATACCGATTCGATCTTCTGGTCCCAAAGCCTGGGGCATCGAGAGCGGCCTCGTAGAGAAATGGAAGAATATCGAAATGTTGCTCCAACACTTGAAACAGTTGTTGGAACATAGATTTCTGACGCACCGAAATCTAGGCCACACCAGCTTCCCCCCCCCCTTGGAAATATGGATATCAACACACAAAACGTAGTCGGATGGCCATGGCACATGCTGCTATAAGGTCGCACAATGCGTTTATCATCATGGCAGCGGAACTCTCCTACCTTTTAGGCCTCGCATCTGCACCTATGCACAAGGACGATCAATTTCATTTATGGTTGGCAATGGTGACGGAACAGATAGGCGGAAAATGGGTCAACACGATTAGGTCGTCCTGGTTGGTACAGCATGACACAGGTTATTGGGAGGGGGAAGAGCACCAATCGCTTCGAGTTGGACTATTTGTGGATGCACGAACCTGCAACTTCGCCGATTTACTTCACGTATACAGAAAATGTCAGGTACCTCTTTGGATTGACTGGGGGACCACGGATGTGCCATATCATGCCAGCAACGCTGTGTTGACCGCACACTATCGTATACAAACTACACTGTATTGAATACAAACACGGCGCAAAGCTGCCCCTCATTCGCAACCATGCATGTTTGAAATACTGCAGGGGAAGTGGCACGAGAGGTTATCAGGAGAAATATTCGAGATTATCCATAAGAAGAGGAACGGCTGTCATGTACCAGTAAAGGTGTCTATGACGCACCCGCCTGACCCTTTGAATCAGACAATAGCCAGTGCAGCAGAGATATCCAGTGGTACAGAAACACATGATATAGGCATCCAATGTTCTGGAGAAACGTGGCAGACATTCTTTGATTGTCATGACCGCGAGGTCGAACAACTTGCCAATGACGAATCCGTTCGGGATAAGCAATGCCGCAAGGCTCGCAAGGTGCATGCAAAAAAGCAAATACGTCCCAAAGCCGAATCACGGGTATTCTATTGGTGTATGGTTAAAGGCGCAAAGCATCTTTGCCGCAAGTTCATCCCACACAGTGCCGTTCCGGACTTTTGGGATGATTATGCGTCATCGCAGAGGCGATACTCCACATACTGGAATGAATGGGATTTAAATTTTGAATTCAACTTGTCTCCTGACCGAGGTGGGTTGTTACCAATCGATCCGACGGTTGATGAACAAGAAGAAGGCGAGATATGCGGACCATCCGAAGGACCAGCGCCCGACATACACCAGGGGTCCATCAGGGAATGGGAGCTCATGCATAACAGAATATATGGCACAGACGTGGAATAACTCTGTCCCAGATCATTATTCATTTTTTCCTTGGATGATGCCCTTCAATTTCAGTTTGGCATAAAGCCTGTAGCTCCATCATCGCACTGTTCACTGACCTCGTCATCAGCGCCCTCGGCGGCAGATACTTACATGTCCATGGAAAAGCAAAAAGTCTCGGAATTGTGTTGAGCTCTAGGATGTTCCATTTTACCATCAACACCTATTGACCTACAACCTAAATCTGAAATTATTCGTATATCAGAAGGTCTTAGGTGGCTGTCGTCATTAGTATTGGAAGACAACGTGGCAAGAAAAATGCCACCTTGTCCAATGCCGCCATGATGTTGGGACGTGATATCAGGTGCCTCACACTACCTCTCGAGAGCAAGCAACCCTGATTTCACTGTGCACATTGTTCGATGGTATCATAATGATAAGGTGCGATTCGAGATCAGACTGGTTGTCTCAACCAAGCGGACGCCTTACAGGTTCATTGTATATCGCGCCATGGATGTACTGCATTGTCTGCGTCTCCGAAATGCATCCTGTCTGGACGACTTCGCAGAAGAGATGTGTCACTATGGTGCTCAATTCACCATGTGTGTGGACGATGCAGTCGTTGGTCCATGCCGAGCTCATCCTCAAGATGCCATTCCATATCAGCCTGTAGGATTCAAGCCAGATCTTTCTGATTTTGCATATTATGTAAGGAAGCAACGTGCTTTGCTCAAAGATCTGGCAGTTGCAAAGGTGGCATTGATGCAGGGTGGTTTGGTTTGGCGTATCGCAATGGAGCATGTATCCGACCCTGAATTCATCTTATCTGGACCAGGAAACGATATGTCTAGTAACGGGAAATGCCACCATTTACAAGCCAAGTCCAATACCAGTTATCGCGTGTGGGCAGAGGGACTGTCCGAGAAACAGATTGACCTAATATGTGGGGTGTACAGAGTCTATTGGAGTGCGTCATGCTCGTCTGCATTTACTCAGGATCTGTCCTGGTTTCCCAGAGAACGCAGTTTTAGAAATTCGGGTCTAGATCTCGGGCATTGGAGCACTGACATGGAAGATTGGTATCAGCGTCGAGTTCAGCTGTATCTGAATGGTGACCCCAAAGGCCGATGCTTGAACCAAGCAGAGTGGAAAAGCAGTATTCATTTGTGGCGAAGTATGACTAGAACATATAAGGGTATGGAACTAGTATCTAGAGGATTCCTCAATCGCCACATTGCATCTCCTATAGATTGATATTTTTTCTTTTACATTTCTTTGCTGTGCCACAATGTAGTATAATAAACAAATCTGGTATACATTTAAGAGGGACTTGTTAATAATATTGAGTAAACCTTCCATTCTTCAACCACGAATACCAAACCCCAAACTCGAAAATAAACTTTTTGCAAATCAAGTTGCAAGTTTTCAGAAAGGTATATTTCTTGAAACTATCCCTGTCTGCTTCTCCAATGGCGTGCGTGCGTTGTAGCACTGTACAGGTCATGCCGACAAACACTTCTGGGTCCATGCTGCAAGATAAAGACTCATCCAGCATGTTCAGAATACCTATATGACGATGTAGTGAAATGGATGAATGAAATCCTGCATCAAACCAAATATCAGTCAAGGTTGGGAGGGCCAACGTATCTATTGAGCACTGCAGGAATTGCAAGGCTGATATCACACCGCAGAACGAAATTTTTGATAATCAAGGGAGGCTGTTTAGATCGAGTTCCAGTTTAGTAGACCTTCAAATTTTGTAAGCAGTGACTGTTCAAGCTAAGTTTAAGACTATTGATACAGCATAAAAAAGCTAGGCTTACGACAAAAACCAAGCTTCAGAGACTCAAGTGCAGTTGCCGAAGTCAATATCATACGAACGAACTTTAAGTCGCTGGGATAATAAACGGACACCTTCAATACGTGGATCTGTGCAAAGGATGCCAATGCTACCCAATCATAGGTGGACACATCTTGGCTGAGAACGATTCTTGACACCGACAATTGCATTTCACGGACTGTTCCAAATGTATGGAAGGGCAAACAACCCGTGCGTATGTAAGTAGACCGAAGGTCTAGTATTTGTAGAGCTGTTAATACTAGATGAAGGCACGTTAAACAATGGCAACTACGAGCAGCCATAAGTGTGACCCACCAGAAGACAATGTACTGAAGGCCTTCTTAGACAACACGCATCGCCTAAACCCTAATTCTTCAACTAAGACGAGCGAGGAAGTTACTCGACTTAGACATGTCTCCGAGGCATCGTCTACAGAGGTGAGGCCTCTGAACATAAACTGTTTCAGTCAAGGAAGACAGTCCAGAAGATGGACAAGAAAGTGGGTATTACTGTCATCCAGCATTGAACCGTGAAAAACGACTGCCCAGACATGGTATCGCACGTTTGGAAACTGCTCAAGACGGCGAGCTACGACATTGATGTGGTGCGCTTTTCAGTATCCAAGGACGGTATTAGAAGATAAAGCCGACCCGGTGGTGGCAACATCAAGGTAATAAAAAAGACATTTGTGAGCCTGCCAAAGAAAGGACTTATCCACCAGCGCACAGTTCCGGGCATCTATTGGATTATCGCATGCATGAGCAACAATTTTGTTTTTGATTTCTTGTGGCATTCTGTCCATGATGGGTGAAATTTTCGAAACAGCAGAATTACAAGTTCGCGGTATGTGTTTAAGTAATGCAGCTTAACTGGATACCAAAAAAGAAGCAATTTCTGAAGATGCCAGTACCAGGGTTATTTTCAAATAGCACCAGTGCAACTTACCCACTCACCATCACCATCACTGTATATGTCCGTCTCAGGATGTGCACCACTGTCTGTCGTCTATACCACTTGCATACTGATCCGGTTCTCTTACTCTAACAATCGTTTCACTCGATGACTTTCTATTCTGCTCCGATGCCAGATGACAGTGCTCTCCTCTTGCATGGATGCTCAGTGCTGATCTGGTTCTCTTGCTCTAGCAATCGAATCATTCGATAACATTCTATTATGCTCGACAACAGTGCTCTCCTCTTGGATATGATTACTTGTTCACACTTACAGATCGATTTGTGCATGGAGAGAGAATACATTATAATTCTACTTGCATGTGCAGCGCCGATTTTCGATGCAGATGATAATATGATAAATGTTGCCTATACTCAAGCATCATCAGGTGGTGTTAAATTGTCCTCTACTGGATACTTTTACATGAACACGACTATGACACAACTAGTAACACAACTAGTAACATGCTGAAGAATCGGAATATGTCAGAGCAGCTGCGGGGTCTGTTCGCTAGTTGCCATGGCACCTTGTCTCGCAGGAACCTGAGGGATATATGTTGCTATCTCACCTTGTGTGCACCCTGACATTGACTAATAATATGTGTCCAAATACTTGGGCATGTTCGGTTCGGTGGCAATGACACTGACTTTTATATCAGATGTACATTTCGATGGCTTGTCAGCACATGGAATACTGACAACACACCCAAGAAGTCACCGTCTCAGATACCAATCACGCCATCGGCAAGGTCGGTGACCTGCTTCCTCCCCCCCTGACTCTTCACTGGTGTAGGCAGGATACACACGCCGATGAGTTCAATGCCATTGCCAGGTCGTTACCAGACCTGAAAACAATAATACTGCGCAATGCTGTCGTTACTCAACCCCTCAAGATCAATACCTCCATTAAAGAAACAGTCTTTATAGACTGTACCATTAGCCATGACGTGTTTGTCAGTCTGATCCCACAAAACAGATCAGTCGTAGTGGGAGGAGTACACACTCGGTTCAGTGATATGGGATATAACTGTATGTCAGGCAAAAGCATATTACGGACAATGTCGGTGGACATTGGGTCGGTTAACGACCCTTGTGCATTGTCGCGAGCAATCACTTTCATAGAAGGTGTCCAGGACATAGAGTTAATCGGTGAATTGGACCGGGATGCTGGATTGATGCAACAGATGATAAATATGTTTACAACCTCACTGACGGAACTCAAAATAAAGTAAAAAGGTAACATCATAGTACATCGCAGGCTGCCAGTATGCTCAAAGCACTTTTCAGTAGTTCCCAAACCGTTATGGATGTCGTCAGTCCTTTACTTGAATCAGCTCACTTTCTTGGAGAGACTGCACGTTGAATGCTCTGATGGGGAATTGAAATCGCTCACAGCATCCATATCTACAATCACACCTTACCAGCTTCGAACTTTACATGTTCAAATACGCATCAAGGCACTGGTGGAGGATGATCATGAACAACATGCCAACACCCTTCGGCGTTTAGCCCAAGTAATTTTGAGTAGAACAGATCATCCTTCATTTAAATGGTTGGACATCCAAATAGGATATAGGATGATGAGGCTACACATGGATAAGGTAGTGGTGCAGAAGTTCATGTGCAAACAGTTCAGCAAACTATGGGATTTGCGTACCTTGAATTATTCTGGTGTGAACTGGAAAGGGTTTTAGGGTTTAGTGTTCTGATAGCCGACGTAGATTCCGCTGTGTTACCGTAGGTAGATTCCGCTATGTTACCGAAGTCAGTACCGATATTCGAGGACTTGAGGACACCGTCTGGATGTGGCACCTGGCCAGCACAGGGGCACCCCTGCCTGGCTGGCAGCATCGTACACGGCATATACTGCACCTCTTGTTGCCTTGACTTAAAGCTTTAATTAATCAAATTAAATTTTTATTATTCAATTGTGTTATGGTTTATGTTCACATTTAACTTGTATTTGCGTGTCCTAGCATCAAGTTCCACAGCATCCAGGTTCCACGACATCCAACGCGTGTCTTCTCTCTTGTAGTTGAATCGCAAACCTCTCAAACCTCTCAATTATAGAGTCCTAATTTGGCAATCATTGCCCAAAAAGATGTTGACTTTGACCACTCCAATGTATGTACTTCTGTACTTCTGCATGTTTCATCCTGATGTTTTCAACAGTACAGCTATGTCAGAAGAGGACATGAGCATGGAAACATTCGCCCCTCTGTTTCAGCACCCTCTCATCAGTAACGACACGATCAATCCAGGTTTCGATGCCTACATAGCACTTCAGACTCAAACCAGCATCCCTTCTGACAACAACAATGTGCCTCAAATAGCCTACGAGTGCTTCAAACCTCAGGAACCGGAGGAACCTTATACCAGTGCCTACCACCAGCCGTTGAAGTACGTTGGTGCTAACAGCGGTCAGACATACTTTGGTGGCCACGAGTCCTACGGTGCACATGGCATGACACTGAACACAACTCAGACACCATCGTGATGGCTGGGGAACGAGAACAAGACAGGAGCGATCGTAGAAGATGCATTCTTGGACCCCAACCGGGTGACACATGAGAAGTGTTTCTCTTCTACTTCTCGCGACATCACTGACAAGGATGTAACAGCCAGCGGTGCATCAACAATGGCTGATACCAAGCCCTATATCAAAAGGCAGCTTGTTCGAAACCTAGTCCCTATATTGATAGGGTACGTGATTCTAGCAGCCAACCACAACCCCATCGGTGCCATAGAAGCGCAGGTTCTGATGGTGCAGGCCATATCCGTGCATTATTGTTCTGAGCTCTTCTGTATATATGGCTGATCCTATCGGCTAGGACCACTTCATGGCATGGTCCAAAGAACAGATCCGGTGTGCTCTTACAGATATACCGGCCTCGTCTTACTACTGCCTTTGGTACCCCATCTTGCACTTCCCGATCTACTCTGCCACCAAACTGCTGACACACAGTCAGGCCGTTTCTGCTGCCCAGATGGGCTTAATGGAAACTACGCACATGATATTCGTAGTTGTGGATCCTATCAGCACCAGTACCGATGGAGGGCACACTCACTATAGCTACATCTCTGCTATCATTCTTACTTGAGTTCTGGTGCAATGGGCTTGTCAATGGGCTCGTCATACCGGTCTCAGCGAACGTGAATTGGATATGTTGGCTATCAGAAATATATCCTACCAGCTGGTAGATTCTGACATGGCCAGCTCTGTGGTCGCCATACTGTTAGTTACGCTCAAACCGGGTATTTCTTTGAATCTACCTCTTGAACCATCCTTAGGCGCTGGGGTCCATATTGAAAAACACCATAAAAAGAACGCTGCCAATGACAACAATGACAACAACATCGACAATGACTTTGACATCACGCCGTTTGGCCTGAGCCATGCATCATCGGTAGGAATGTGAGCTACATTGCCTTTGCTCTCCATATGATCTTGCATAACCTCCAAGCTTGTATAGATCCCTCCTTGGAACAGTGACACTGGATTTATCCGACACTCATGGCAATAGCCTGGCTTGATCAACCGTGCCGATCACAGGGGTGGGCCTTAAAATATGTATAAATACAGGTAGTATGCTGCATGAACTAATGTGTTCTTTTACCTGCTTGGTACCAAAACACTTAGCATTGTCTCGTTGTTGTGTTCTATCATTTGCTATCTTGCTATCATCTTTGCTGGGGACGGAGAATACTAGCCATCGACTCCATCTATTTATACTTGGCATCCGCATCGTTGACCAATCTTCTATCCCATCTTTGTCATCTCAACATTCATCTACTGTCACTCACATTTCTCATCATTGCTATCTGTCGTATTTACTGTCACTTACTCACCTCACCTTGCCCATACACCTTCAATATTTTATGCCATCAATTACAATATTCTAATAGTCTTTCATCAGTCTGCCATGCCACCAACCCCATTATCTAACACCTGTAGTACATTCAATGATGGTACACCGGTGGAAACAGAACTCTGCTACTTTACTATCCCCCAAATTGTTGAACTAGTTGAACGGGTTGTTCTTGTTGGACGTGACAAAAAGTGTTTGCAATCTAAGTTGCTGGAGTACATCAGTAACCTATCTACAGAGACGCAAAATCAAATTAGATGCCTAGCATCAGAACAATCGGCAATGGGAAAGAAAAGAAAAGCTCATGATGACAGGACAGATAACTGCAGCAGGAAGAAACCTTGAGGCAGACAAGCCCCAAGCCATGTGACAGACCCGATGACCTGGTCTACATATACAACAATATCCAGTACATAGCATGAGGTGGATGCATGTACAGATAATGAAACCAGAATAGACGAGTGCCAAGACAATGTTATCAATGAGCTCATAAACGGACCGTTTCTACAGAACGCAAGTCAGGAAACCAGAGAGGACTGTATCAAAGGATATATACACAGGACATCAAATGCAGAACTTGCACAACATGCATGCATGATTTGTGCAAGACTGCTCTTTGCATCCTCCAAGATGACTGAAGTTCGTCTTGATGAGCTACCCAATATCCACCTTCTGAAGCCGACTCATCCTCACCCAGAGCATGTTCTACATATGGGATCCCTCCTACACAATGATGCATTAGACGATAATGGCTCCGGTCATGTGTGCAATGACTGCAGTCGTCATTTGAGAATAGGTCAGATGCCACCTCTTGCACTGGCAAACAATATGTGGATAGGCAAAGTCCCTTTCGAGCTATCCATACTATCACTGGCAGAGCATGTTCTAATCGCTCGACATCTTCCATGCACTTATTTAGTGAAGTTATATCCAAAAGCAGAGCATGCAGAGCAATGGCTAGAGAGCGATGCAGTGTACTTGGGCCTGAAGGGCAATATATCCACACACCCTTTGAATACAAGCCACATCGCAGGCCTGGTCTCAGCCAATGTCCTTCCGCCACAGGCTCGGGTGCTTTCCGCCGTGATTGGTATTACATTTGTCAGTCCACGAGGGGTGAAAATGAGAGAACTTCCTGGTATCTTTCATGTTAGGAGAGAGCATGTTCGCAGGGCTCTCCTATGGTTAAAAGAGAACAATCTGCTGTACCATGATATCATAATATCTGACAACAATCTATCCGATCTTCCTTCAGATGGGGTACCCAGTGAGATACTGTCGACAGTCAGGACCTCGCATGATATCATTGGCCTTGCCATGGAACAAGACACCTACATTCCTGATCAAGATGGATGGGATTCTGTCGGTTTGTAGTTTACATGTCTGTTTTATGAATGCTAGCTCAAATCGCATCTGAAACAGCATACGAACCAGGTACCATCAGAGTGGAGGGAGGGGAAATGAGACCAGATCCTTTCATGGAGCCTGGTAAGTCCCTGAAGCATTACAGTACCAAGATATCAGTAAGAATGATAGCATTTTCTAGATGTTTTACTGCTTCATTCAAACGGCATGATAGACGCTAATGGGGACAATATCACCGATACTGATATCATGGCCCATGCATTGGCAAACCTTGGCAATGAAGAAACAGTCGCCAAGCTCTGACCTGAAGACAAATACTTCATCAGGAGAGGAAGCGTGTTTACCAATGAGTATGTTAGGATCAACCAAGAATTGGGTGAACAAACCGATGGAGGGCCAGGAAATCCCAACCATTTATTGGGTGCCTTCCCTTGGTTATTTCCATATGGCCTTGGAGGATTTGAAGTCAACAGATCATGGAATGTACCATATGAAGTACACTCAAGATGGGCACTACAATACAGTGATCGGAAGTTCCGAAAGGATTACCATTTTGTGTTCCAGATATATGGTGTCATGCATAAATGGAAAATATGCCGCTCAGCATCCCTGCAAATCAAATGTTCAAGTTTTCACTATCACCGAGCTTTGATCATGAACCTGACACCAGATATATTGAAGAAGGCAAGTGATGAGGAGATGCGTCGAGTGCCCTTTTCGCATCCTGGGGTATGAGCTCTTCATAAACAGCTGTCCGCCGTGAGAGCCCGAGTTCCTGGAATGGACGAATCTTGAAAAAGTCTTTGATCAAAGATATGGAGTACCAATCTAGCATTCAACCCTCCCAGTTTATGGATCACAATTAATCCATCAGATACACACGACCCGATTGTGCAAGTCCTAGCAGGTGCAAACATAGACCTTGACCATTTCCTCAATAGTGCGGGTCCCTTAGCTAAAGATCGAGGGTGAAACATGGCATCTGATCCCTTCGCAGCCACCAAATACTTCCACCTGATAATTACCATCATACTAGAGGAGTTATTTGGCATCAAGGCAGCAATGACGGGTGCATCTGTTTGCAGGAAAGATGGAATTTTTGGACAGGTCAATGCTTATGTCGGAGCAGTAGAATCTCAGGGCAGAGGGACCCTTCATCTCCACATATTGCTGTGGTTGAGAGGGAGTCCATCATCAAAGGTCATGATGGAAGCCTTGTTATCTGAAGCCTTCAGAGACAAGATGAAGGAGTTTATCAGGGCAAATATCACGGCAGACCTAGATGGTGCATCTGCAGAGGAAATTGACAAAATGAGCACCCAGACAGCCGTATCATATGCTAGACCAATGCATCCATCAGAGCCTGACTATCAAGCACATAGAAATGAATCTTTGAAGTCAGTGGCATGGACCGTGCAGTATCATAAATGCAAGCCAGGAATGTGCGTGAAGAAAAACAAGGAAGGTAGACCCATATGCAAGAGGAGAGCACCTTTTCCAATGTCATCAGATGCCTGGGTTCTACCCACTGGTGAATGGGGACCAAAACAGATGTCAGCTAATATGGTGGCATGGTGCCTGGATTTGATGGACTGTATTAAGAGTAACCAGGATGTGAAACTTATCACGAATGCAGTTGACACAAAGGACATCACTTGGTATATAAGCAATTATGCAACAAAAAAACAGCTGCTCACCTGGAACACATCCACAACACTCGCCCAGACATTGGCATTTGAGATGGAGATAGACCAAAAGGTGATGGAATGTCACGACTTGGGGAAAAAGTTGGTTCAGAAGTTTGCTCATGCAATGAACAAGGAGCAAGAATTCAGTGTTTGCAAGGCAATATCTCATATCATGGGATGGGGAGACCGGTTTCTTTCCCATCATTATGTCACTGTGTATTGGAATGCGGTTACGGCAGCTATCCAAGATGCATACCCTCAACTCAGGGAAAAGCGGTAAGAGAGATGACCTAGCCCTAGTCCGCATATCAACTTACTTCTTGCCGGTAGATTGCACACAGAGGAAGCCATACGCAATTCCGACACTGGAACTGGCATCGAAACTGGCATCGAAACGCAAAGCGAAGAAGTAGCATTGCCTGTTGAATTGGTTGAAGGGGAGATGAAACTGAAAGATCAACTGCGAGAATATTCAGACAGAGGAGAACAGCTAGAGAGCATGTCTTTCATCACCCCTAGTCTTAGGTATTTGCCTCTGGCCCCCTACACAGCAGGAACAAACAGATTCATTTTATCCTGCTGTAGCAGGGCCCCTGTACAGCAAGGCATATTTTACTTTCTGTACAGTCATGCTTTGTCAGACATCCAACCACCCGTTTTGGTAAGCATGCTCCTGGGCATGGGTTGGGTATATTGGAGGCCATTGCGTGCCCTCCCGCTCACTGTGTGTCCGGGAAAAAAATGTACTGACATTAAAAAGTATTTTCGAGCACATTCCCAACATGACGCCCACACCCCGAATCCAAATTTGGCTGGATTCCATGCAACATGTTTGGATGTACTTTTTTCTCGACAGATTCGGATTTTTAATATTAAATGATATTCATATAAACATTAAAATATAAATAGATACAGAAATAGATCTATATATGTGGGATGGCGAGCGGGGGGTGCGGCGTACACAGTAACAGACATAGGCATGCATGTAAGCCTCACTGGACCCCTCCTCGTCTGAACAAGTAAACGGCACTAAAATTGGTGCAGCGCAACCATGCAGAACCCAAAAATGGGGATATGGGGGTGGGGATGCTGTCGACGGTGGCGGGCATCGCTGGCAGCGTCGGGCAGTCCTGTGGAGGGTAGCTTTATGATACCCTCGGTTGGATCTAGCCCAAGCCACTAATTGGTGGTAGTGGCATGGGCGAGGGATGAGGTAGGGAGCAAGGTAGGGATCAACGGCGCCATAGAGCGTCACAGGGAGCTCGTGAGGGGAAACGGCGGTCACCATTGGATTCAGCGGTATCGAAAATAGGGGTGTGGTTTCGGTGGTGGTCGTACGGTCAATGTAGGGCACGGGATGTGGCGGGGAATGGGATCTGGGGTCATCATCGTCGTCGTCGGTGGTAACGACGTCGGGAGAGAAAACAGGTCTGATAGTCATGATCCCCTATGTCGATAATGGGGGATACATGAAGGAGGGAGGAATTTTGAACTTGGGGCGGGCAATAGGGACCGATGTTGGAATCAGGTGGGGGTGGCAGCGGCAGGGCCGTCAGGGCTCGTGTAGGCGTCATCTTGGTCTCGTTCGACGCATCCATGAGAGGGTAATTGACGTCCAGAAGGACGTCATTGTCGCTGCCGTCGTTGGATACCGGGAGGCCAATCTTGCTCCCGCCCTCCCCCTCGCACTCTTGTGCCCTCCTGCACCCTCCCCAGCATGTCCTCCTTTGACGGCGCCCATGCTCTACCCTCCTCTCCATCCCTCTGTCCTATTTCGACTGTCCTCGCTATCCCTGCCGTCGTTGTCATCATCCTGGCTGCTGAAAGCTCGTTCCCATGCCATACTTGCAGATGGCTCCCGATATTCGATCCTGGATGACGTCTGTGGCAAATAAGTCTTGCGGATTGACTGTGCGCGGGCGATTGAACCCGACGTCGATGTGGGGGATGCTTGGTAGGGAGATAGATGGGACTGGTACCAGTTTTGGAGGGTATTGGCTGGCGGCACGTCGAGCATGTTGCCTCCCTAGTCGATGGGTGTCATGAGCGGTCTTTTTGGATGTCGCACACACCGCTGCCTCGCGTGAGGGCTTATGCACAGGGTGGGGGGGTAAAATGGTCGCTCTCCAGGGCTGTTTGGGCCGCCGGATGTACCAAAAATATCTATATTTGATGTATTAGTATCATAAATAGATGAAACATACCTTTCACCCATGAAAATGGGCAATACAGACGAGCGAGAGCAGAAGAAATGAATCAGAGGTGGTGGAAAGGGATGAAAAAAAGTGCCGCACAGCCACTCGATCGCTGTGTGGATGTACGGTCCGGGGTGATCGAGCGAGTGGAATGCACCCTCGGAATGCTTCTGCTGCTCGATATATGCCCTCCGAGGTCCCAGGAATCATCGGGATATCTCATTATATGCATTTACAATATTTGTATGTACTTTTTAGGGTATCAGAGTGTCTTTATCCTATCATATTGTACATTTTATCGTCATTACCCTACATTTTGGGTTTTTCTGAACAATATATCACTTCTACACCTCTTGCCACTGTCCCAGTCAATATTAAAATGACACTATATCCTAGAATACATCTTATACTATTGCATCCATCGCTCCGATCTACCCCGATCTACCAATATATGCCTCGACACCGAGTTCATTGCTTAAGTGAATGTCAAGTATTCTGAATGTTTCGGAACTCGTTTCTACTGTTGGGTATGTTCACAATATCATTTCTTCAGGGCAGCATTATATTTTGATTTAGATGGCTATATGTAAATGCTAGATACTATTTTTCGGACACTTTACTCTGATTTGGTGGTGTAGAGCAGTTCCTACCCTCAAAAGACTGGGTTTTACTGGTTTTGCCACCGAAATTCTTATGTTTCAATTTATTGGATGGGAATTCTGCCTTTATAATGAGCATCTATATATTAAGAGAGGTAGCGAAGATGACATAATAAGGTGGACTTTGAAATATCCGGCCATTGCCAGACCATGGCTTATTCCGGCTGAGTTTCAACTTCACCATGCTGCAATGGTGTGGCTTCAAGCCTGTCCCCTTTCCTTCTTACCCTCTGCTCTATTCCACTCTCCCCTCACAGTGCACCATCTCAGGCAAGAATTACAACTCTTTTACATATAATAAGGACTTTTGGGATCTCTCACAGTACTGTCTATCAATATTTGATTGAACCTCTTCATTTCTGATTTTCTCTGCAGGTGTCTTTGCCTCTTCCTTACACAGTGTTGCTACTATTTCCACCTCTCCATACCCTGTGATGTGTGTACCACTCTTCTTTTTCTAAGATCAATGCTCACAGCTTTCTTTTAATAGGTCTCCATCTACTCCTACCAGAGAGAATGATCATTTTGATTTTCCAGCTCCGGTTACACCAGAGCAGAATCGACATGCAGAACGGGAGCAGGATCGTCTTCAGCATCTTCAGATGACCTCCCCCTCTATTCGTCGTGATCAGTCACCACGTCCAGGTCCTGATCCTAATATTGAACTTCCACGTTTTAATATACCACCTGAGACCCATATTTCATCTCAGTTAGATCGTCCACATGAACATCCCATGCCTGTAGTACCAACTCTTCCTGTTTTTCCTGCCAGAGGTAGACGTCGTAGACAATTACATGGTGGTGCTCCTGGAGGACAGTCATCTGTGTTTGATAGTACTTCTGTTCCACAGCTTCCTGTAGGTCCACAGGGCCAAGGATGTGGTGGTGGTCGAGGACATGGGCGAGGGAGAGCTATTGAAATCCATCCTGCACACACTGAGCCACCACAAAATATTAACCGAATAGCTCCTACTGAGCATCACCGGCAATCACCATCACCTACAAGAGAGTCACCACCTCTACAGCCACCTTTACCTCTACCACATCAGCATCAACCACCACATGCTATTCCTGTACAACTTCCTCTGGCAAGACATCCATATCCTGAGGTGTACTCTCAGAATAATATTGGGAGTAGAAAATGGATGTGTGAATGTTGTGGGGCATTACATTGGCATGATGAGCGGATTAAAAATAAGTCAAAATCTACACCACATTTTGGGATGTGCTGTCTACAAGGGCAGGTCAAATTACCTCCTCTTCTTCCTGCTCCTGCCATTCTTCAAAATCTTCTTTGTGGCAACAATCCATTTTCAAAAGCCTTCTTACAAGATATCAGACAGTATAATGCAGCATTGGCATTTACATCCATGGCTGTAAAAGTTGATGAGGCAATTACCAATTCTTCAGGACCATACTGCTTTCGTGTATCTGGCGAGCTTCATCACCTGATGGGATCTCTGCTGCCTGAGGAAGGAGAGAAATTGTCTTATGCACAGCTGTACATACATGATCCAGTGGAGGCATTGCATATGCGTAATCGGTGCAATCCTAATTTAAATCCTGAAATCATGTCCCAATTACAGGATTTAATGCAGGATGTGAATCCATATGTTGATTTATATCGTCATGCATATCTCATTATGAAAGAAAAGCCTCATGAAGAGTATCCAAATATTGAAGTACGATTGCATGTGGGGGATGGTACTGATGGGCGACGATATAATCTTCCAACAGTAAATGAGTTGGCTGCTATTATTCCTGGAGATGGATCTGAGCCTGTTAAGAATGATCAAGATATTGTTTTACGTATGCATAATGATTCTCTCAAACGCATTAGCCAACTTCATCCAAGTTATCAACCTCTTCATTATGTTCTTCTTTTTCCACATGGAGAATTGGGTTGGAATATACATATGCTCCTGGAAGAGACCAAAACAAGTGAACGTAGAGAACATAAAAAGATTACTCAGCATATGTATTATGCTTATTGCCTACAGGATCGTCCAATATTTGAACCAAATGCACCATTGTATAGAGGAGGATGGCTGTACCAACAATATATTGTGGATGCATGGGCCTCAATTGAACAAAGTAATCTCAACTGGGTTCGACACAATCAGAAAACTATCCGTGCAGATCTGTATAAGGGAGTGGTGGATGCAGCTACTAATGCTGATGGATTGCAAGACTCTGGCCAGCATATTGTCCTACCTTCATCACATACTGGCAGTCCCCGTGCAATGTATCAGCTGTATCAGGATTCTATGGCAATTTGTAGAGCTTTGCAGAAACCGGATATCTTTCTTACAATGACAGCAAACCCACAGTGGCCAGAAATTGTTGAGGCTCTAAAGCGTACAGATGGACCAGATCAGAAAGTGGAGGATCGACCAGATATTGTGGCCAGGGTCTTCCAGTTGAAGAAGGAGGCCTGACTGGAAGAAATCAAGAAGGGTGGAATATTTGGAAAAGTCAGGGCTATGGCGCATACTATTGAATTTCAGAAGCGTGGACTCCCTCATATGCATCTTCTGATTTTTCTGGATCCTGAAGACAAGATTCGCACACCTGCTGATGCTGATTCAGTCTCATGTGCTCAGATTCCTGATCCTGTTACCCAATCAATTCTTTATGAGATTGTCACCAGATGCATGGTCCATGGTCCATGTGATCATCGCTGCAAGAAGCCCGATGGTCGCTGTTCAAAGAACTTTCCAAAAGACTTCAATGAGCATACTGAATTCACCACTGATGGATATCCCAATTTGACACGTCCTAACAATGGTCATGAGTATGTTAAAATACGTGGTGAAACTCGTACTGTCTATACCAACCATGATATTGTCTCATACAATCCTTATCTCAGTGCAAAATATAACTGTCACATCAATGTAGAGGTTTGTGTTTCTGTCAAGGCCATCAAATATATCCATAAATACATCTACAAGGGCCATGATAGGACTACATTAGAGGTTCAGGATCATGATGAGATTAAGGAGTTTCTGGATGCACGCTACATCTCTGCTATTGAATCATGCTGGAGAATCTTTTCATTTCGGCTACATCAGGAGGAGCCAAATGTTGTCCTTCTTCAGGTCCATCTCCCTGATGAACAGCTTATTACATATGATGAGAATGACAGTCCAGCAGAGGTGTTAGCAGCTGCAGAGGCAAAGACAACTACTCTGTTACAATGGTTTGATCTTAACAAAAGAGATCCCACTGCACATCGGTATCTGTATCAAGACATTCCTGCCCACTATACCTGGAACAGCAGCAAGAAACACTGGAATCCACGCCAAAGATACACAACTATTGGTGTTACCATTGGCCGAATGTATCAAGCTGCCCCCTCATCTGGTGAGCAGTTCTATCTGCGGCTTCTTTTGACTGCTGTTACCGGTGCTCAATCCTTTCAACACTTACACACTGTCAACAATGTGGAGTGTGCTACTTTTAAAGAAGCATGCATTGCTATGGGATTGCTGGAAAATGATAATGAATGGAGACAATGCTTACAGGAGGCACCTATTATGCAGTCAGGAGCACAGTTACGATCACTATTTGTGACCCTCCTTCTCTTCTGCCAGCCAGCAAAGCCAGATAAGCTGTGAGAGGAGTTCAAGGAGAACATTTGTGATGATTTGGCACATAAGCTTCACCAACATGATGTTCCAAATCCAACAGATGCTCAGCTCTATGATTTTGGTGTCCATCTTATCAATAAGCTTCTTCAATCTCATGGTCATCGTCTCTCTGAGTGGACCCAGATGCCAGCCTCTACTATGGACTGGGCTGCTTATGAAGATAACCCTCTTCTGGCTGCACAGCTGGCCTATGATATCCCATCTCTGCAGCAATTAGCTGCAAATAATCTTCAAACATTCAATGAAGAGCAAAAGACTGCCTATAATACTGTGTTTGACTCTGCTATGAATGAACGAGGGAAATTGGTATTTCTGCATAGTGCTGGAGGTGGTGGAAAGACTTTTGTGTGCAATACTATTGCTGCTGCTGTTCGTGCTGAAGGAAAGATTGCATTGACCTGTGCCTCCTCCGGTATATCAGCAATTCTCTTAGTTGGAGGGCGTACCAGCCACAGCACCTTCAAAATTCCAATTCCCTCACGTGATGATACAACATGCAGCATTCGTAGAGGGACTCACTTAGCTGAACTTCTTTGTCGAACCTCTCTCATCATTTGGGATGAGGTTCCTATGCAGAACCGACATGATATTGAGACAGTTGATCGTACTCTTCATGATATCTGCAATAAGGATGCTCCTTTTGGTGGAAAAACTGTACTTTTTGGTGGTATGTGTGTTTATTCTGAGTTACTATAGGTTGTCATTTCTGATTATTTATTTTAGGAGACTTTCATCAGACATTGCCAGTTGTATCACGAGGATTATGGGAGCAGATTGTTGCAGCTTCATTTTGCTGTTCACCTTTATGGCCTCACATTGAAGTTATTCATTTAAAGAAAAACATGTGCCTGGATCAGACTCCTGAAAATGTAGAGTTTGCCCATTGGCTACTTACTGTTGGTGCAGGTGAAGGACTTACTGATGATCGTACTATCACTCTTCCTGCTTCTATGTGTCTGGCCAACAATTCACTTTCTGAACTCATTCAATATATCTATCCAAACATTCAAGCTGGCTACTTCCAAGACCACTTTTTTTTAGAACGAACAATTCTCTCTGGATGCAATGATGATGTTGATGAAATCAATCAACAGGTTCTGGATATGTTTCCAGGACAAGAGACAGTCTATTGGAGTACAGACAAGACAATAGAGGAAGAGTTGGATGATCCTGCTACTCTTTATCCAGTGGAGTTTCTGCAAAGTTTCAATGCCTCTGGATTGCCACGTGCAAAGCTGGCTCTCAAAGTTGGATGTCCTCTTATGCTTCTCCACAATCTGGATCCAGCAAATGGCCTATGCAATGGGACATGGATGATTCTTACACGTTTCCGTCCCCATGTATTAGAATGTCATCTTCTCAGTGGTAACAATGCAGGCAAGGCTGTTTTCATTCCACGCATTACAATCAATGCAGATACAGCTGAACTTCCTATTGCATTTTCACGTCGCCAATTTCCAGTCAGGTTGGCTTTTGCAATGACAATCAACAAGTCTCAAGGACAGTCAGTTACTTATGTTGGATTAGATTTACATACTCCTGTTTTTTCTCATGGACAACTGTATGTAGCACTTAGCCGTTGCACTTCTGGACAACGGATTCGAGTTCTGTTTCCAGATACAGAAAAAGGTACAAATACTTTGAATATTGTATACCCTGAGGCTCTATTACGTTCATAATAGATATTTGTTTCTGAACTAATAACTGACACTCCCAAGTAATAAGCCGGGTTTGGGGCGGGCCCCAACAAGCCGAAGTCCCGTGTCGTAGTCAGGTTGCCAGGACCCGAGGTACGAGGGTCCGGCAATCGTGACGAAGACACGGGGCATAGGCTTGTATCTATATATTAAGACAGGTAGCTGACATAATAAGCTGACTTTGAATTTTCTGGCCATTGCTATAGCCTGGCCAATGCCGGCTGAGTTTGAATCTCATTGCACTGTCATCATTGCTGCCTCTCTACGGTGACGAGTTTCAATTTCACTGTGTTGCTGCTTTTGCACCAGTATTCTAAGCCCCCATGGTACATCATTGGCATGGCTGGCACCCAGTGCTCACTGAACATAGGACATTTACCAATTATGCATGCAGCATACTGTAGGCTGCAAAGTGAGTATCAAGTAAGTTTAATGAGCATTGTGTAATATTGAACAAGTCAACAAACATCAGATGTGAAGTTCACATGTAGAATCAGGGGCCCTGAGATCATTCAAATATAGGTGATACAGATGCATGCTAATTTGTTACTAATTCATAGAAGGGCTTTTGCAAGCCTTCCCCAGCAGTAGAGATGCCCACTGTACCCATACATAAGGTGGACACAGGTACCAATATACAGGCCCATACCTGTACTATCAGCACTTTGGAATTCAATTTTTATGGCCCTATTTGTATGGGTATTGTATGGTTAGATCAAATCAGAGTGTAGACCTACCATTTTATACATGTCATGAGTGCAATTAACAAAACATAATGCTTTGACCACAAATCTCACCAAGATAGGTCACTGTTCTCCTAAATGTCACCCATATAGGGATGAGTATGGTACAGTATATGAGCAAAACCCATACCATACTGTTGAGACCCTTTTACTATACAGCTTATAGCCATAACTGTATACAGTACAGTGGGCATCCCTACCCAGCAGATAGAATCAACAAGGAGGAGTAAATTGTATTCTGATCACTGTCCCTAAGAAGGAGAGTCTATACTATACATGCATTACTTACCACTATGCAGCTGCACTACAGTACTGAACAAACATTGAGCCTCACTGCCACAGTCATGTCCCTGCAAGGTGTGGTTTCTCAGCACACCAGTGTCAATGCCATGAGATTTACTATAGATATTTACTACAGTTATACTGTAACACCTGGATGCATATACAAGGAGACCATTTAGAACTTAGTTGATATTGCACAATAATTTATTTCCTAACATGAGCCTTACCCTGTAACATTACCACTTTAACATGGGACTTAGCAGTGTTCAAACTTCAAATTTCACACCATCATTCATACAGCTGTAAGGATGTGCACTGTATCTGTATCACAGTGGCCACATACAGTGGATACAGATATGGGTCTGCACTGTGAGCACTTTTGACGACCAAAAATACAGCCATACTTATATGGTTGAAGTACAGTTGTTGAGGGAATGGTAGGAGACTATTCAATGTCATTGAGGTCAGTAATTATGATCTCAATGAAGCAAATTACACTTACATTTTGATGACAGTCATTTGCTGTTGTTATGAAACTATCCATATATGGACAACAGTATGGACAAGGTACAGATTTAACATTAGCCATACCATATCATGGGCAAGATATTTTGTATAGTCTACAGCCATATCATTACGGTCATATCCATAACAGTACAGTGCATATCCCTATACAGCTGTAGACCAGTCATCATATATATTACAATGTGAAGGCATTGAAGCCCTATTTTGATTCTAAAATATGTACAAATGGAGGCATATTTAAAGAACATTCTGAGCTCTGAGTCTGATGCAGATGTAGGAGCAAAAGATGTAATTCAAGAGCAATAGTATAGCATCTATATCTGGCATCTATGAGAATAATAACTGACACTCCCAAGTAATAAGCCAGGTTTGGGGCGGGCCCCAACAAGCTGAAGTCCCGTGTCGTAGTCAGGTTGCTGAGACCCGAGGTACGAGGGTCTGGCAATCGTGACGAAGACACGGGGCATAGGCTTGTCTATATATTAAGAGAGGTAGCATCAAAGCTGACATAATAAGCTGAGTTTGAATTTTCTGGCCATTGCCATACCCCGGCCTTTTCCGGCTGAGTTTGAACTTCGCCATGCTGCAATGGTGTGGCTTCAAGCCTGTGCCCTTTCCTTCTTACCCTCTGCTCTATTCCACCCCCCCTCACAGTGTATCATCCCAGGCAAACATTACAGCCCTGTGATATATAATAAGGACTTCTGGGATCTCTCACAGTACTGTCTATCAATCTTTGATTAAAGCTCTTTGTTGCTGATTTTCTCTACAGGTGTCTTTGGCTCTTCCTCACACAACATTGCTACAATTTCTGCCTTTCCATCCCCTGTGATGTATATACCACTCTTATTTCTCCAAGATCAATACTCACAGCTTTCTTTTAATAGGTCTCCCTCCACTCCTACCAGAGAGAATGATCATTTTGATTTTCCAGCTCCAGTTACACCAGAGCAGAATCGTCATGCAGAACGGGAGCAGGATCGTCTTCAGCGTCTTCAGATGACCTCCCCCTCTGACTGTCGTGGTCGATCACCAGGTCCAGGTCCTGATCCTAATATTGAACTTCCATGCTTAAATATCAATGTACCACCTGAGACACATATTTCATCTCAGTTAGATCATCCATGTGAACATCCCATGCCTGTAGTACCAACTCTTTCTGTCTTTCCAAGAAGTAGACGTCGTAGACAATTACGTGGTGGTGCTCCTGAAGGATCACGATTACCTTCACCACCTCCACAGCCACCATTATCATTACCACATCAGCATCAAACACCGCATGCTGTTTCTGTACCACTTCCTCTGGCAAGACATCCATATGCTGAGGTGTACTCCCAGCATGATATTGGGAGTAGAAAATGGATGTGTGAATGTTGTGGGGCATTACATTGGCATGATGAGCGAATTAAAAATAAGTCAAAAGCTACACCGCATTTTGGGATGTGCTGTCTACAAGGGCAGGTCAAATTACCTCCTCTTCTTCCTGCTCCTGCCATTCTTCAAAATCTTCTTTGTGGTGACAATCCAATGTCAAAAGCCTTCTTACAGGATATCAGGCAGTATAATGCAGCATTTGCATTTACATCCATGGCTGTAAAAGTTGATGATGCAATTACCAACTCTTCAGGACCATACTGCTTTCGTGTATCTGGCGAGCTTCATCACCGGATGGGATCTCTGCTGCCTGAGGAAGAGGGGAAATTGTCTTATGCACAGCTATATATACATGATCCAGTGGAGGCATTGCATATGCATAATCGCCGCAATCCTAACTTAAATCCTGAAATCATGTCCCAATTACAGGATTTAATGCAGGATGTGAATCCATATGTTACTTTATATCGACATGCATATCTCATTATGAAAGAAAAGCCCCATGAAGAGTATCCAAATATTGAAGTGCGATTGCATGTGGGTGATGGAACTGATAGGCGACGATATAATCTTCCAACAGTAAATGAGTTGGCTGCTATTATTCCTGGAGATGGATCTGAGCCTGTTCAAAATGATCGAGATATTGTTTTACGTATGCATGATCATTCTCTCAAACGCATTAGCCAACTTCATCCAAGTTATCAACCTCTTCATTATGTTCTTCTTTTTCCACATGGAGAATTGGGTTGGAATATACATATGCTCCTGGAAGAAACTGAAACAAGTGAACGTAGAGAACAGAAAAAGATTACTCAGCATATGTATTATGCTTACCGCCTACAGGATTGTCCAATATTTGAACCAAATGCACCATTGTACAGAGGAGGATGGCTGTACCAACAATATATTGTGGATGCATGGGCCTCAATTGAACAAAGTAATCTCAACTGGGTTCGACACAATCAGAAAACTATCCGTGCAGATCTGTATAAGGGAGTGGTGGATGCAGCTACTAATGCTGATGGATTGCAAGACTCTGGCCAGCATATTGTCCTACCTTCATCACATACTGGCAGTCCCCGTGCAATGTATCAGCTGTATCAGGATTCTATGGCAATTTATAGAGCTTTGCAGAAGCCAGATATCTTTCTTACAATGACAGCAAACCCACAGTGGCCAGAAATTGTTGAAGCTCTAAAGCGTACAGATGGACCAGATCAGAAAGTGGAGGATCGACCAGATATTGTGGCCAGGGTCTTCCAGTTGAAGAAGGAGGCCTTACTGGATGAAATCAAGAAGGGTGGAATATTTGGAAAAGTCGGGGCTATAGTGCATACTATTGAATTTCAGAAGCATGGACTCCCTCATATGCATCTTTTGATTTTTCTGGATCCTGAAGACAAGATTCACACACCTGCTGATGCTGATTCAGTCTCATGTGCTCAGATTCCTGATCCTGTTACCCAACCAATTCTTTATGAGATTGTTACCAGATGCATGGTTCATGGTCCATGTGATCATCGCTGCAAGAAGCCTGATGGCCGCTGTTCAAAAAACTTTCCAAAAGACTTCAATGAGCACACTGAATTCACCAATGATGAATATCCCAATTTGGCACGTCCTAACAATGGTCGTGAGTATGTTAAAATACGTGGTGAAACTCGTACTGTCTATACCAACCGTGATATTGTCCCATACAATCCTTATCTCAGTGTAAAATATAACTGTCACATCAATGTGGAGGTTTGTGTTTCTGTCAAGGCCATCAAATATATCCATAAATACATCTACAAGGGCCATGACAGGACTACATTAGAGGTTCAGGATCATGATGAGATTAAGGAGTTTCTGGATGCACACTACATCTCTGCTATTGAATCATGCTGGAGAATCTTTTCATTTTGACTACATCAAGAGGAGCCAAATGTTGTCCGTCTTCAGGTCCATCTCCCTGATGAACAGCTTATCACCTATGATGAGAATGACAGTCCAGAAGAGGTGTTAGCAGCTGCAGAGGCAAAGACAACTACTCTGTTACAATGGTTTGATCTTAACAAAAGAGATCCCACTGCACATCGGTATCTGTATCAAGATATTCCTGCCCACTATACCTGGAACAGCAGCAAGAAACACTGGAGTCCACGTCAAAGATACACAACTATTGGTGTTACCATTGGCTGAATGTATCAGGCTGCCCCCTCATCTGGCGAGCAGTTCTATTTATGGCTTCTTTTGACTGCTGTTGCCAGTGCTCAATCCTTCCAACACTTACGCACTGTTAACAATGTGGAGTGTGCTACTTTTAAAGAGGCATGCATTGCTATGGGATTGCTGGAAAATGATAATGAATGGAGACAATGCTTACAGGAGGCACCTATTATGCAGTCAGGAGCACAGTTACGATCACTATTTGTGACCCTCCTTCTCTTCTGCCAGCCAGCAAAGCCAGATGAGCTGTGGGAGGAGTTCAAGGAGAACATTTGTGATGATTTGGCACATAAGCTTCACCAACATGATGTTCCAAATCCAACAGATGCTCAGCTCTATGATTTTGGTGTCCATCTTATTAATAAGCTTCTTCAATCTCATGGTCATCGTCTCTCTGAGTGGACCCAGATGCCAGCCTCTACTATGGACTGGGCTGCTTATGAAGATAATCCTCTTCTGGCTGCACAGCTGGCCTATGATATCCCATCTCTGCAGCAATTAGTTGCTAACAATCTCTAAACATTCAATGAAGAGCAAAAGACTGCTTATAATACTGTGTTTGACTCTGCTATGAATGAACGAGGGAAATTGGTATTTCTGCATAGTGCTGGAGGTGGTGGAAAGACTTTTGTGTGCAATACTATTGCTGCTGCTGTTCGTGCTGAAGGAAAGATTGCATTGACCTGTGCCTCCTCCGGTATATCAGCAATTCTCTTAGTTGGAGGGCGTACCAGCCACAGCACCTTCAAAATTCCAATTCCCTCACGTGATGAGACAACATGCAGTATTCGTAGAGGGACTCACTTAGCTGAACTTCTTTGTAGAACTTCTCTCATCATTTGGGATGAGGTTCCTATGCAGAACCGACACGATATTGAGACTGTTGATCATACTCTTCGTGATGTCTGCAATAAGGATGTTCCTTTTGGTGGAAAAACTGTACTTTTTGGTGGTATGTGTGTTTATTCTAAGTCACTATAGATTGACATTTCTAATTATTTATTTTAGGAGACTTTCATCAGACATTGCCAGTTGTTTCACGAGGATCACAGGAGCAGATTGTTGCAGCTTCATTTTGCTGTTCACCTTTATGGCCTCACATTGAAGTCATTCATTTAAAAAAAAACATGCGCCTGGATCAGACTCCTGAAAATGTAGAGTTTGCCCATTGGCTACTTACTGTTGGTGCAGGTGAAGGACTTACTGATGATCATACTATCACTCTTCCTGCTTCTATGCATCTGGCCAACAATTCACTTTCTGAACTCATTCAATATATTTATCCAAACATTCAAGCTGGCCACTTTCAAGACCGCTTCTTTTTAGAACAAACAATTCTCTCTGGATGCAATGATGATGTTGATGAAATCAATCAACAGGTTCTGGATATGTTTCCAGGACAAGAGACAGTCTATTGGAGTACAGACAAGACAATAGAGGAAGAGTTGGATGATCCTGCTACTCTTTATCCAGTGGAGTTTCTGCAAAGTTTCAATGCCTCTGGATTGCCACGTGCAAAGCTGGCTCTCAAAGTTGGATGTCCTCTTATGCTTCTCCACAATCTGGATCCAGCAAATGGCCTATGCAATGGGACACAGATGATTCTCACATGTTTCCGTCCCCATGTATTAGAATGTCGTCTTCTCAGTGGTAACAATGCAGGCAAGGCTGTTTTCATCCCACGCATCACAATCAATGCAGATACAGCTGAACTTCCTATTGCATTTTCACGTCGCCAATTTCCAGTCAGGTTGGCTTTTGCAATGACAATCAACAAGTCTCAAGGACAGTCAGTTACTTATGTTGGATTAGATTTACATACTCCTGTTTTTTCTCATGGACAACTGTATGTAGCACTTAGCCATTGCACTTCTGGACAATGGATTCAAGTTCTCTTTCCAGATACAGAAAAAGGTACAAATACTTTGAATATTGTATACCCTGAGGCTCTATTACATTGATAATAGATATTTGTTTCTGAACTAATAACTAACACTCCCCAAGTAATAAGCCAGGTTTGGGGCGGGCCCCAACAAGCCGAAGTCCCGTGTCGTAGTCAGGTTGCTGGGACCCGAGATACGAGGGTCTGGCAATCGTGATGAAGACACAGGGCATAGGCTTGTCTATATATTAATACAGGTCGATGATGACAAATATAGCGGACTTTGAATTCTCCGGCCATTGCCATCCCCTGGCATAATCCGGCTGAGTTTCAATTATGTTGCACTGCCATCGCTGCCGCCTCTCTACAGCGATGAGCTTCAATTTTGCTGTGTTGCTGCCCCCCATGGCACATTATTGGCATGGCTGGCACCAAGTACTCACTGAAAATAGACTATTGACCAACTACGCATGCTGACAGGAGTCAACAGTACACTGTAGACTCCAAAGCAAGTATTAAACAACAAGCATTGAGCAACAAGTGAACAACAGAAAAATTAGCAGATAGAATTAGGGGCCAGGAGACCATTCAAGGACAGGTGATGCATATATTATTGTTATACATGTACTGACTATGTCATAATTTGCTTATTACAAGCCTTCTCCCCAGCAGTAGAAATGGCAAGGAGACTATTCATATAAGAATATGAGCTATGCTCAGCCTTTCTCTGTCCATGTAGAGCAACCAGCTGAGGTGACAGATACAAAATATGAGGTATATATACTACTGTTCAATTTCAAATATTGATTCATGTAACACATAACAGGACCCTGTGAAGTGAAGCTCTCAGTAATTCATTAACATGTAGCAAGCCCTTCTAAGAGACAGTATTGGCCTAATTTGAGAATTTTTAGCAGCTGGCTGACACTGGAGACACTATATATGATAACTTCCTTTCATATTTCAGTGAATGAAGCTATGACAATTTGCTGATAAAGCATAACATGTAACACCCCATGAAGCTATAGTCGAAATCAAACAGTCCTCTAAAGTCTGAGCAGGTAAGGGAATTGCAAGAGAATGTAAGTACTGACTAAAACATGGAAATGAACTAACAGTCAAAATGTCAAAGAAGTGAATTATTGCAATGACAAGCACAAAGATAAGAGAACATTGTGCAAGGTGCTCCAGAGGGATTAGGGGTGCCCACCATACTCATACATACAGTGGATATGGGTACTGTATATATGGACCTGTACCTGTACTGTCGGTGCTCTGGAATTGGATTTTTATGGCTGTATTTTTATGGGCATTGGGTAGGTCGAATTGGGTTGTATGCCTATTCTTTTGCACATGTAGTGAGCAATTAATGAAATATAACATTTTGATAACAAATCTCACCCAAGATAGGTCACTATGCTGTTAAATGCCACCCATATATGGTATACAGGATCAGTACAGTATGGTATATGGGCCAAACCCATACCATATCATCAAGACCTTTTGTCATAACCATATATAGTATGGTGGGCATCTCTAAAAGGGATTGGACTTCAACAATTCAGCTATTACAGGCTTACCCAGTTACCATGTCATAAACAGCCATTGTGATACTAACTGAGCTTCAACTTAGACTACTTATGCACACTATAGCAACAAAGCAAGTATTAAGCAATGAGCATTGAGCAATGAGCATTGAATGTGAATGGATGTAAGTCTTATAGAAATCATCAGAGCTCAAATGGTGACCATGGTAGCCCACCATGTCAGATATCCAAGTAAGGGACATAAGAACCAGACTATATATCTCTCCTGCCCTCCTGTGTCAATCCTGTGTAGTGACAGCTATTAACAATGAGCACCCAAATCATGGGAGTCCCTACCTGTCCATTACATGGCTTACTACAGAAGTAACAGCACAAAGCTTTATGGCACTTATAAAAACCATTATGCTCCATTGCAATGGCTCCAAAGAAATAACAGAGATTTAACAACATATCATAGTAATAAGCTGGGTTTGGGGCAGGCCCCAACAAGCCAAAGTCCTGTGTCATAGTCAGGTTGCCGGGACCCGAGGTATGAGGGTCTGGCAATCGTGACGAAGACATGGGGCATAGGCTTGTCTATATATTAATACAGGTTGATGATGACAAAGATAGCAGACTTTGAAAATTGTGGCCATTGCCAGACCATGGCATTATCTGGCTGAGTTTCAATTCCGCCGCAATGCCACCCGCAATTTTCATGCCCTTGCCATCTGCCCCCTGCTCCCGTGCTCTGTTTCGCATCCCCTGTGCCGCGTCACCCCAGGTAAGCATTAGTTCCTTCTTTGATGATGTTAGCCCATCTGATCACACTCTTTTAGGCTATTTTGGTATCTTTTTCACGGTACTGCTCATCAATCTTTGATGGAGGCTGTTTTTGACTGATTGTCCCTTCAGGTGTTCTTGCCCCGGGTTCCTGTTTGCTCTCATAGGAGTGACTTCCCTTTGCTTCTGGAGTCTGTCTTTGGTTGCTTTCTGTTCAGATCATTTGCACAGAGTAGATCAAGGTGCTGCTGGGTGATCCCCTCAATTTCTGTGTCAAAGCAAAGACGAGAGCTCTCAGATTCGGTTCTGAGTCTCTTTCCTTTCTTTAGGGCACAGTTATTGGTGACAAGCCTACCCTCCTGCATGCCTGTGAATAGGGGCCTCTGTCAAGCGCAACAAGTCAGGGAGATTGGTGTGGCAGGACCGATTGGGTATTTGTGTTTGCACAGATATAGTTGCCCCCCCTTCCATTTGTGGAAGTGTAGCTCCATAACTGCTGTTGTTGCATCGAATTCCTCTGTACCAAATTTTGTGGTCCGTCTGCGGTCAATTATAGATTTCTACGGTAGAGAGGTTTGTTACTCTGTGATTGAGTCCATTGCTGCCATCTGTTTGTACCCTGCAATGTATGTGTTTTTTATATCTGATAGATTGGGTGAGATGCTCATAGCTTTCCTCCAACAGGAATCCATCTACACCCTCCAGGAATGATGCCTTTGACTTTTCTCCCAGTACGCCTGAGCGTGATCATCAGGCAGAGTGGGAGCATGATCGTATTCAACGTCTTCAAATGACTTCTCCTTCTCATCATTGTGGCCGATCTCCTCATCCAGGTCCTGATCCCAATATTCAACTTCCACATTTTAACATCCCACCTGAGACCCACATTCCATCTCAACTGGATCGTCCACATGAACATCCTATGCCTACAGTACCGCCTCATCCTGTTCTTCCCACCAGAGGAGGGCATCGTAGGCAAGCATGTGGTGGTGCACCTGGCGGACAGTTGCCTGCACGTGATAATGCTTCTGTTCCACAGCTTCCTTTGCCACCACAGGGCCGTGGGCATGGTGGTGGACGTAGACATGCACGAGGGAGAGGAGGTCACAGCCATGGGAATCATCCTCCGCGTGCATTGTCACCACCTGATATTGATATGATGAATTCTGTTAATGAATCCCGACAGTCACCACCTCTGCCTCCACCATCACCTACACCACCACCACCATCACCACCACCACCACCACCTCCTGTACCTCCAGTACCACCTACACCACCACAACCAAGGACCATACCTTCCTTACTTCCTTATGTGAGATGTCCATATGTTGAACCACATTCTCAGCAGAGTATTGGAAAAATGGAGTGGATTTGTGAACACTGTGGTGCACCACATTGGTATAATGAGCGTCTCAAGAACAAGTCAAGGACCAGACCCCGTTTTGGCATGTGCTGCTTGCAAGGACAGGTTAAACTCCCTAATCTCCATCCTGCTCCTGGCATTCTCCGAAATCTTCTGTGTGGCATCAGTCCAATGTCTGATACTTTTATGAAAAATATCTGACAGTACAATGCAGCTTTAGCATTTACATCAGTGGCTGTAAAGGTGGATGAGGCAGTTACAAATTCTTCTGGACCATACTCCTTCTGTATATCCGGTGAGCTTCACCATCGGATGGGATCTCTGCTACCTGGAGAAAACCAAAAGATGTCTTATGCACAGCTGTATATACATGATCCAATGGAGGCATTGGGAATGCATAATCGTCGCAATCCTAATCTGAAGCCTGAGATTATGTCTGCACTGCAGGGATTGCTCCACAATGTAAATCCATATGTCCTATTATATCGACACGCCTATCTTATCATGAAGGACAAACCCCATGAGGAGTATCCAAATCTTGAAGTGCGACTGCATGTGGGCGATGGCACTGATGATCGGCGGTACAATCTGCCAACAGCAAATGAGTTGGCTGCTGTCATTCCTGGAGATGGATCAGAGCCAGTGAAGAACGAACGGGATATTGTCTTACGCATGCATGATCAATCTCTTAAATGCATCAGCCAGCTACATCCAAGCTATCAGTCTCTTCATTATGTTCTTCTCTTTCCTTATGGAGAACTGGGTTGGAATTGATATATCCCTCTGGAGGAGACAGGAACCCATACAGAGCGTAAAAAAGTCACCCAACATATGTATTACACTTATCGTCTTCATGAGCACCCAACTGTTGAACCAGATGCACCATTGTTTAAAGGAGGGAGCCTGACCCAGCAGTATGTTGTGGATGCATGGGCCTCAATTGAACAAAGTGATCTCAACTGGGTTCGGAACAATCAGAAAACTATCCGTGCAGATCTGTATAAGGGAGTGGTGGATGCAGCTACTAATGCTGATGGATTGCAAGACTCTGGCCAGCATATTGTCCTCCCTTCATCACATACCGGCAGTCCCCATGCGATGTATCAGCTGTATCAGGACTCTATGGCAATTTATAGAGCTTTGCAGAAGCCAGATATCTTTCTTACAATGACAGCAAACCCAAAGTGGCCAGAAATTTTTGAGGCTCTGAAGCGCACAGATGGACCTGATCAGAAAGTGGAGGATTGACCAGATATTGTGGCCAGGGTTTTTCAGTTGAAGAAGGAGGCCTTACTGCAGGAAATCAAAAAGGGTGGAATATTTGGCAAAGTCAGGGCTGTTGTGCATACTATCGAATTTCAGAAGCATGGACTCCCTCATATGCATCTTCTGATTTTTCTGGATCCAGAAGACAAGATTTGCTCACCTGCTGATGCCGATTCAGTCTCATGTGCTCAGATACCTGATCCTGAAACACATCCAATTCTTCATGAGGTGGTTACAAAATGCATGGTTCATGGTCCCTGTGATCATCGCTGCAAGGGGCCTGATGGTCGCTGTACAAAGAATTTTCCAAAGGAGTTCAATGAGCAGACAGAATTCACCACTGATGGATATCCTAATCTGGCACGCCCCAACAATAGTTGCGAGTATGTCAAGATGCATGGCGAAACCTGAACTGTCTATACCAACCATGATATTGTCCCATATAATCCCTATCTCAGTGCACGATACAATTGTCACATCAATGTGGAGGTCTGTGTGTCTGTTAAGGCCATAAAATATATCCACAAATACATCTACAAGGGCCACGATAGGACTACATTGGAGGTTCGGGATCATGATGAGATCAAGGAGTTTCTGGATGCACGTTACATCTCTGCTATCGAGTCATGCTGGAGAATCTTTTCTTTCCGGCTACATCAGGAGGAGCCAAATGTTGTGCGTCTGCAGGTCCATCTTCCTGATGAACATCTCATCACATATGATGAGACCGACAGTCCAGAAGAGATCTTAGCAGCAGCTGAGGCAAAGACAACAACTCTGTTACAATGGTTCAATCTCAACAAAAAAGATCCCAGTGCACGTCGGTATCTGTATCAAGATATTCCTGCCCACTATACCTGGAACAAGAACAAGAAATGCTGGAAGACATGCCAAAGACACACAACTATTGGTGGTACTATTGGCCGAATGTATCAGGCTGCCCCCTCATCTGGGGAGCGGTTCTATCTGCGGCTTCTTTTGACAGCTGTTGCTGGCGCTCAATCTTTCCAACATCTACACACTGTCAATAATGTGGAGTGTGCTACCTTCAAGGAGGCATGCATAGCCATGGGTTTGCTGGAAAATGATAATGAATGGAGGCAATGCTTAGAGGAGGCTGCAATTATGCAGTCAGGAGCACAGTTGCGATCATTATTTGTGACCCTCCTTCTCTTCTGCCAGCCAGCAAAGCCAGATGAGCTGTGGGAGGAGTTCAAGGAGAACATTTGTGATAATCTGGCACACAAGCTCCGCCAACATGATATTCCAAATCCAACAGATGCTCAGCTCTATGATTTTGGTCTTCATCTTATTGATAAACTCCTTCAATCTCATGGTCATCGTCTCTCTGAGTGGATCCAGATGCCAGCCTCTACCATGGACTGGGCTGCTTATGAGGATAATCCTCTTCTGGCTGCACAGCTGGCCTATGATATCCCATCTCTGCAGCAATTAGTTGCTAACAACCTTCAAACATTCAATGAAGAGCAAATGACTGCTTACCATATTGTGGTTGACTCTGCTATGAATGAACGAGGGAAATTGGTATTTCTGCATAGTGCTGGAGGTGGTGGAAAGACTTTTGTATGCAATACTATTGCAGCTGCTGTTTGTGCCCAAGGACAGATTGTATTGACCTGTGCCTCCTCTGGTATATCAGCAATTCTCTTAGTTGGAGGGCGTACCAGCCACAGCATTTTCAAAATTCCAATTCCCTCACGTGATGATACAACATGCAACATTCGCAGAGGGACTCATCTGGCTGAACTTCTTTGTTGAACTTCTCTCATCATTTGGGATGAGGTTCCTATGCAGAACCGGCACGATATTGAGACTGTTGATTGTACTCTTCATGATATCTGCAATAAGGATGCTCCTTTTGGTGGAAAAACAGTTCTTTTTGGTGGTATGTGTTTTTACTTTGAGCCATTATAGATCATTATTTCTGACTGTTTATTTTAGGAGACTTTCGTCAGACATTGCCAGTTGTTTTGCGAGGATCATGGGAGCAGATTGTCGCAGCTTCATTTCACCGTTCACCTTTATGGTCTCACATTGAAGTCATCCATTTGAAGAAAAACATGCGCCTGGATCAGACTCCTGAAAATGTAGAGTTTGCACGTTGGCTGCTTACAGTTGGTGCAGGTGAAGGACTCACTGAAGATCGAACCATCTCTCTTCCTGCTTCCATGCGCCTTACAGACTCTTCACTTTCTGAGCTCATCAGATACATTTATCCAAATATCACAGCTGGCAATTTTCAAGATCGCTTCTTTTTAGAAAGAACAATTCTCTCTGGATGCAATGATGATGTTGATGAAGTCAATCAGCAGGTTCTGGATATGTTCCCAGGACAGGAGACAGTATATTGGAGTACTGACAAGATGATAGAGGATGAATTGGATGATCCTGCTACTCTCTATCCAGTTGAATTTCTTCAAAATTTCAATGCCTCTGGTTTACCATGTGCAAAGCTGGCTCTCAAGATTGGATGCCCTCTCATGCTCCTATGCAATCTGGATCCAACAAATGGCCTATGCAATGGGACACGAATGATTCTCACACGCCTTTGTCCTCATGTATTGGAATGTCATCTTCTCAGTGGCAACAATGCAGGCAAGACCGTCTTCATCCCATGTATCACAATCAATGCTGATACAGCTGAGCTCCCTATTGCATTTTCACGTCGCCAATTTCCAGTCAGGCTGGCTTTTGCAATGACAATCAATAAGTCTCAAGGCCAGTCAGTTACCTATGTTGGATTGGATTTGCGTACTCCAGTTTTTTCACATGGACAACTCTATGTAGCACTTAGCCATTGCACTTCTGGACAATGGATTCGAGTTCTCTTTCCAGATACAGAAAAGTATACAGACACTTTGAATATTGTATATCCTGAGGCTCTATTACCTTCATAATACATACTTCTTTCTAAACTAATAACTGACACTCCTAAGTAATAAGCCGGGTTTGGGGCGGGCCCCAACAAGCCGAAGTCCTGTGTCATAGTCAGGTTGCCGGGACCCGAGGTACGAGGGTCCAGCAATCGTGATGAAGACATGGGGCATAGGCTTGTAAGATATTTAATGCTACAATAAGTGTTCCATGAAAAGTCTGCAGCCCAGAAATGCGTTGAGAATGAAAAATTGGCAAAATATTGTGGAGAGCAGTGATTTGAACTTACTCCAGCAAACTCTGAAACTCATCCGAATGCCATTTTCACTACTGTCTGGCTTGTAAAATGAATAATTCTACAGAGACGTGATATATCTATGTCTCTCAAGGATAAATAAAGAATTAATACTACCCAGTATCCCAAATTTTGACCTGTTTTCAAAAATTATAAAGCATGCCAGATTGGGAATGGTATTTTCCCACGGTTTGCTACATCCAAGCGAGCATCGTCGAATCCAGCCAAAAATGGCGGCACATGGGTCGGGAGGCAGTACTAGAATGTGTAATATTATTTTTAGGGTCTGTATCTTTTTTTTCGAGCCCAAGCAATGAGCGGGAGGGCAGGATATCCATTGCCCAATCCAGTGCCCAATGCCCAGGAACCAGTGGTTGGCAATCCGGCTATAGTGCCAATGCCGAAGTGTGCCAGAACCTATTTTGGGTGGTGGCTGTGCCAAAATCATCGTTGCAGTGGTCGGGAGGGCAGCAGGCAACATAGGGCCACCATATAAGGGTGAGGAGGTGCTGGATGATTGCCTGGAATGATTATGTAACACTTTTCCGGTACAGGAGCATGCACTGCTTTGTTATGAGGTTGTAGAGGGATCCTGCTACATAGGGAAAAAATGAATCAGCTTTGCCTTGCTAGAGTGGGCTCTATTTGCCTCAGATCTACGACTAGGGCTCCTTTCATGGACTTCTTTAGCGAGACATATGACAGAGAGCCATCTAAAAGCAAGACAGGCACCTGGAGGAGTTCAAGAGTACCATACAAGGAAGGAACAGGACACAGAAAGTGATGCAGAGTCATCAGACATAGCGGCCACGAGACTATTGTGCAATTCGTCGGAGTGTGGTTCCCAAGGAGAGATAGACCTGACCAGTACAAATACTACTGTGCATCGATGCTAGCTCTGCTGCGGCTTTGGAGATCGATGAAAGATCTTAAATCGGAAACGGAGCACTTTTCTGATGTCTGGTTACAATTCTCTGCCAGTCTGATGCGAAGACAGATCAACATCATAGATAATATCCAGTACTATCACGAGGCTTCAGATCAAGCACACAAGAAAAACACAAGTACTGTTAGTGGAGCACTGCTGAATGTAGGAGATGAGCAGGGCACCGAAGAAGATATAACTGATGAGGATAGAGGTGAAAGTCATTGTTGCCAAGAATTCATGGAGGAAGACATAATGGCAGCTGAGAGTTTATGCCACCCGTTCAGAGAGATACAGTTTGGGATGGATGCCATGGACAAAGCCAAAGATGCTTCCATATTCAGTAAGCCACAGGTACACACTGCAATTGCAGGCATTGCACTGACAGCTGACGCAGAGGACGTTCTACGTTTTTGGGAGTGAAACAGACTTCTGAAGTCCATAACTCGGAACAAAGAGAAAGAAAAGGGTCATGGCACTGAGGATAGGCGCAATGAGTTGACAAACAGTCTTGACATTTCAAACGGAGAGGTCGACCCAGGTGGAGATATGAACTTGCCACGTAAACAACCAAAGGACAGGCCACAGCTGCAATTGCTGAACAAGGAGCAGAGACAAGCACATGATATCATTGAGAGTCATCTCAAAGCACTTCTAGCTGGAAGGAATCCTAAACCGTTGCATATGATGGTGCAGGGACAAGGAGGTACAGGAAAGACCATATTGATCAATGCCATTTCGGAGATGTTCGAGTACCACAACGCAGAGGAAATACTGGCTAAGACAGCGACATCTGGAGTGGCAGCAAGTCTCGTAGGTGGCCAGACCATTCATTCTTTTGGTGCAATACCCATCAATCCTGGAAAGAAAGATGACTGGTATGATAAAGGAAGCAAAGAGACCAAGGAAAAGAGGCAACGGAATATAGCAGGGAAGGAGTACCTGGAGATAGATGAATGTTCAATGATGACGAAAGACATGTTGGCATTGGTATCGGAGGTGCTGTCAAGAGAAAAGTCACGGCAGGGGGGACACTGGAAACAGCTGTTTGGAGGGATGAGTGTGATATTGTATGGTGACTTTCACCAGTTTCTGCCTGTAGGAAACCCATCAGCCGCGCTATATGACTCTCGTACTAAAGGAGAGCATGCTGAGATAGGTAGAGAGCTGTATCAGCTATTCACTAATGTGGTCATTCTCACGAAGCAAAACCGGGTTCAGGATGAAGGTTGGATTGCTCTCCTGAATCGCCTTCGCGTCGGAGGGTGTACAGCCGATGACTTACGAGAACTTGATAAGCTGGTCATTGACAAGACTGAAGGATTAGATTTTACTGCCACACCATGGAAAGACACCATTTTTGTTATGTCTCGGCATGGTCCCAGAGATAGGTGGAACGACGAAGCCCTACATCGACACTGCTATCTTTCAGGACAGCGACTGTATACTTGTCGTGCTGAAGACACTGCAGGAAGAAACAGGGTAGAACTCACAATGGAAGAGAAAGTGATTGTTGTGGGCATGCAAACAAAGAAAACAGCGCGACTCAGAGACAAAGTGCAAATTGCGATAGGCATGTGAGCAATGGTATTGATGAACATTGCCATGGAAGCTGACGTTGCAAATGGAACACGGGGAGTAATCCAGGACATAGTGTTGGACAGCCAGGAAATACTTCCTGAGAAGCCTGACTGTCAGATGGAGATGACGTTGAAATATCCACCTGCCATCATCATATTTAAACCAGACAATCCATCAGAGGAATATAATTTTCCAGGCCTAGCCAAAGGATTGGTTCCAATAGTGCCAAATGAAGGAAGTTTTACTATACAAACTAGGGATGGATCTACAAGTCGGATTCATTGGCACCAGCTGGCTATGGTTGCAGCATATGCTTTTACTCATCACAAGTGTCAAGGCCAAACAATGGAATACGTGATCGTCAACCTAGGAAAGCCGCCTAGCGGAACCTTGGACCCATTTAATGCATATGTAGCATTGTCCAGAAGTCGTGCACGTGACACAATAAGGCTGTTGAGAAGAGGGGCAGACGATCTTTACACAGTACATCCTTCGATGAACAAATTGAAAAAGGAAGATGAAAGGCTTTATATTTTGGCAGAGATGACAGCCAAATCCTACGAAGATGGGCTATATGAGTGGTAATACACCAATATAAGTACTGTACGATCTCGACCGTTAATTCATGCTTGTATGCTTCCGTAGCTTAGCGTAGCTTTACTTTAATGCTCATGAAAGTACAAATTAATCAACATGACTACTCAGAAAGATATTCTCCTCATCACGAATTACCGCTTATGTTGGAATGCTGACAACTCATCAGGAAGAACCGGGACTGACACATGACTTAAAATAACGACATTAGGAGAAAGATGATCAGGCCACTGCTTATATGAGTACGCTCGTACACACACCCAGTTTCATTCAAGTCCGACCCACCAGAACAGGATCGACATCAGAATAACAGAAGAGGGATTATGACAAGGCACAGGAGAAAAGGCAAAACTGTTTGCAGACACTTCCAGCAACCTCGGCCACAATTTTTGGATGTTTCCAGCAACCTTGGCCAATGTGCGGATACTTCCAGCAACCTCGGCCACAATGTGTGGATAATTCCAGCAAGTAAAGGCACCCTGGGCAGATTCGAAGCAGGACAAGATATATGAATAGTGAGAAGAAACAGCGGTAGACATCGAGTCCAATACAATGAAAAAAAGCAAAAGCAGTGGTTCCGAGAAGGTAAGAGTACCACGATTCAAAGCAGCACATCATGTAAATGTCTGCAGCAGTCATTACTGCCCCATAGATCCATACGGCTGGCTTTATTAGCCCTAAACAAAAACAAAAAGCATCATACTCTCACCACAGGAGCAACGTACCGACACCAGGTCACAACCTATGAGGATATACAAGGTACGCAGAGTGAACCAGCTTCAACGAGTGTACTGAACCTACCAAAAACAGATCTGGATGTCAAACCCCCTTATATAAGGAGGAAAACCAAGGTTAATCGAATGAGTACAGGTCAAAAAGGGCCACGCCTGACCATGAAGGTCAGCTTACTTGCTTTTTGTGCCATACAACACAAACTGAAGAAAGTATAGAAAGCGTTTATGTGCACACAAGCCACAACATGAGGAAAAAGTCTGGATATTGAAGAGCGAAGGTCCTGGGAGAAGGAAAGTCCTGCGGACCCGTCTGGCGGGGCATCTATTCGTGCATAGGCGGTAGACATATACATATGGTATGGCCGAGTGACATGGTGTACCGCTGCTGGAAAAAGTATCATAAGAACCTGAGTAGTCATTTTGAGATTCAGATCATCAAACTCTGATACTTATGCTCCACGTCCACCTGGGAGTAGCCACCCTTTTATATATGAATGGTTGACATATTTCGGGTTCTCGAATGTTGCTCAAACCCTCAACATTTGCAAGGATGCCATCAGCACATTCGATTTGCTCTCTTGGACTTCATACCAGTGATATGCAAACCTGCAATACTTAGGTATGCTGAGTTGCTTGGCGAGCAGGAGAAGCTCAACATCAAAGACACAAGTCAGTAGGCGCTGGTGAGGAAACATTTGCTGCGACAGGGAGCACGATAACAGCTTGAACCCACATCAAGCATTGCGGATGCGTCTGACATGATGGTGCGCAGCCTATACACGAGGATGTTCCAGAGCAGCGAATGCTGATGAAAAACCCAAGTCATGAGAAAGGAGAAGGTAGTAATAGATGTGCACGCACCTTCAAAACTGCATCCGTCCTGACAAGATGTACACAATTCCCGATGACCCTCCTCCCTTCCCCTCACCACAGGCCATTGCAATATCGTATGTGGCGTGCCAGAGGAGCTCCAAGTTGTTGAACTGGCTTGCTACGTCTGCATCGACTGTCAGGAGCCGCTTACCTTTCGCATAGAGTATCCCATGATGCACTGTACTGCCCTCGCCCAGGTCGTTCTCCAGAGTCACCACGCAGATATCATATATCGGACATCCCCGTGAGGCTGGAAGACATGGCAGCAGTAAAACCATTGACACGCAGTGCCTGAAAGCAGACTGGTGAGGATTAGCCTCGCATGTACGGCTGCAGGTGTTCGCACACATTCTCAACGTCGTGTGAAAAACCTTAGGAAAAGAGTCAGTCGTTGGGCAAAAATAAATAAAAATAAAAAATAAAGAAAGAAGTGTACCCCATCAGCGAGACATTTCGAACGACCCCTCGGCTCATGGATAGGTCCCACTATCCAGCCCTTGACAAAATCCAACTGCTGCGCGTTGACGACATTGGTCAGAATACTGTGGAACGGGATCAGTCCTCATACAACAAGAAGTAGGTGAAATCTTGACCTTATAGTAATATGGCACTCCGACTGGTTAGCGGTGGCCTATTTCGGGCAGGGACGGAACAGTAGGGAGTTGAACACATTCGGGAAATTGTAGTGGAATCAGTGAGCAGGGCCTCGGCGTGCAGCGGGGTCTGGCATGGCACCTGTCCATGGTGAGGACATATGGGCAAGGAGAGTATTAGCATTGGCAAAAGAGTGCCGGTGACCGCAGGGCAGGGAGGCGAATCTGTGTGGGAGCGAGGATTTCATCGGCTGAGTTCAGCAGTTCAAACATCAATCTGATAGAACTCATCAGCCGTAAGAAAATATGAACGCTGTAGCATACGCACTCAGCATCAAGTACCACAAATGAGAAGATACAACAGCTACTGTCGGCAAAGATGTCGAAGGCCTCAGTACCTGACGGCATTTTCTGGATGGCCGGCACGCGTTGTGCAGGCGGCCGAGATGGACGACGAGCAGTCAGAATGGGAGAGAACAGGGATGGAGCAGGAAAACTGGGTTGATTGACCATCTCCGCTGATACAGCTCAGGTAAATAGAAGTGAACTACTCCTACCAACCTCGATGGCTCATTGTAAAAAGTAGTGACATTATAAGCAGACCTCGACAACAAGCGGGCTGGATCATCATCGAAACACACGAAAGTGGATTGAGCACAGCCCCATGTTTGCATGTATATACAATTGGCAGACGAAAGGAAAGCCGTTCAAAGGATCGCTGGATTGAGCACAGCCACAAGTTGACACTTAATTGCATCTGGCAGATGACAGAAAAGGAAATATTAAAACAGTGGGTTGACCTTGCTTTTCAGCAAGGTAATAGTATGGTGACCCCATCAACATTCAGCCAAAAAAAGGTGGATGGATCAAAAGAAAAAAAAAATGCATTAAAATCCACTTTTTCTTAAAAATCCTGCTCATTTCTCAATGGATTGAGCTAATATTAAAGAGAGGACCTTGCCCAGTATTGTTCTTGATGTCTGTAAGGTTATTTCATTGAAATACGACCAGAAATGGATGGATGCGTCAAAATTGGTTTGGATGTAGTGGCAGTGCAGAATGGCATCAATAATATCAGTCTATTTTCAGACTAAATAGGGGTTTAGGCTTATTGGAGCATCCTCTGGGTGGTTTGTGCACCAGGGGATGGTACTATTATATACTCAAATATAAATAACATAAAAGTAAACGATCTGGTGAAATATGAGAGCCTTGGGGAGTGGTTAAAAAGGCTAAAATAGTGAAAAATAGTGAAAATAAGCAGAAAATCCACATTTGGGGTGGTTTCTGGGTACTGGATGGGCCAGGGGATGGTATTAGTATATGCCTAAAGATAAATAACACAAAAGCAAAGTCTCTGATAAAGTATGTGGGCTCTGTGGAGTGGGTGAAAAGGGTAAAATAGTGAAAAATAGTGAAAATAAGCAGAAAATTCGCTTTTTATGGTGCTACATGCATCGGATCGCTTCAGGGACTTCACCATTCAATTTCTACATTATGAAAACTTTAAAATGCATCCTTATTAGTTATATATGAGTACCAGAACACTGTGAAAAATAGAGAATTGAGGGGTAAATACGCATTATTTTGTTTTATAAGCATCGGATTGCACAGGGAGTGATACCATTCAATTCCTTGACCTTGAAAACCCCTAAACTACTCTAGGTTTCATTTGTGGGGTCTCAGTATTGATCATAATAATGATATAACAGTTTAGGTGGGGCACATATGAATACACATGTTTCTGAGCCTCGGAAATTTTTGAAGTTGATGCTAATGGATTCCTTGACCTTAAAAACTCCTAGAACACCCCAGGAGCACATTACAAACCTGTGAAATCTATGGTAAAAAGGGTGATAGTGAAAATCTCTGAAATGCCATATAGCTCATATTTCTGAGTGTTAGGGAAGGTAATTCTGATATAGAATACATGATATACATTGTATAATAGTGGGTACAAAAGACTAGGATGATCCTAAATGTATTGGCAGAGATATAAGGTGATTTTTCTGAGAAAAAGGAGGAGCATCACCCTGATTTTGATATTCTGTTCATCCTATGGCCTGGGGACTATCAGATTCGGATTCCTGGACTCAAAAAATGGTAAGAATTATGTGCCTCTCCTAAACTGTAATATCATTATTATGATCAATACTGAGATCCCACAAATGAAACCTAGAGTTGTTTGGAGGTTTTTAAGGTCAAGGAATTCAATGGTGACACTCCCAGAGCAATCTGACATCTAGAAAACAAAATAATGCGTATTTTACCCACAATTTCTTATTTTTCACAGCATTCTGGTGATCATATATAACTATTGAGGATGTATTCTAAGGTTTTCATAGTGTAAAAATTGAATGGTGAGGTCCCTGAAGTTATCCAATGCACGCAGCACCATTAAAAGTGAATATACACCTTCATCCCCTCCATCCCTAGCTATTCAGGGCCCCACATATACTGCAGAGAAGTTTTTTAAGTGTTTTAAAGGTCAGGGAGTTCATTGGTAAAGTCTCCCAGCTGATCTGATGCATGTAGCACACTCCAAAAGCGAATAATCCTTTTTTTACACCCTTTTTCACTATATTACCTCTTTGAAACACTCCCCAAGGCCCCCATACTTCACCAGATGGTTTGCTTTTATGTTATTTATATTTAGGCATATATTAGTACTATCCCCTGGCCCACCAACCACCCAGAGGATGCTCAAATAAGCCTAAACCCCTATTTAGTCTGAAAATAGACTGATATTATTGATGCCATTCTGCACTGCCACTACATCCAAACCAATTTCATCGGGTTTAAAGAATTTTATTTACACAAGTCTAATTGGTATGAGATCTCTTTTTTCGGATCTTCCTCCTTTCCTCACGCCTCCTCGCAGGCGTCGGCCACTCCGTTGTGTGTAATGTCCCATATTCAGCATATGCGGTCTCAGCCTCCCCACGGGAGCCTCCCTCCAGGAGTCTCAGCTGTCTCACCAGTGAGTACGCACCACAGTTCTTGGGTACACGGGGTCTAACGGGCTTGTAGCTTTCCTCCCCATGTCTATCTTTCATTGGACTATATGTACCTTGGTGGTCTTAGCATGAACACTTGTCACTCTCGCTGAACCACCAGGTACGCTCCTTTCTGTTTTATATTTCTCTTTCATTGGTAGCTTACTTTTGCTCTCGTTGCACCGACAGAGCACAGTGTTTTCACGCTTTCTAATAAATGAGTTTATTCCATCATCTATCAGACTCAACTGAACCTAACTATGTCCTCTGGTCCTGATGCCTCCAATCAATCAATTCAAAACTCATCAATCTCTGGCAACTCGACTCAGCCAACAGCCACTGCAGGGAGTGGTAGACGCTCCCAAAGCCCTGACGGATCGCCTGCTCCACCGGACGCTCCCCAGGCCCAAGTCACAATCCAATGCAACGCTATTGTCGAGACTTACTGAATGGGCATCAATCCTTCGAAGCTGGACATCCTCGCCCAGATCATTTGAGTACTCACCGAGTTCTTCAATGCCCGACCTGGACATGATGCTGATTTTGACAACGCCCTTCGAGTCTACGTCGAGATGCTCAATAATTACGAGAATGAACAGTGTATCCTCCACTGAGAAGGAAAAAATCAAGTGTGTGCAAGAGTTAGGAATGCAACGGAAGAGGGTAGACCCAGACGACCCCGAGCTGCTGATTTCCATGAAGAAGAGGCCATTGGAGGAGTTGGAGAAGGAGACGAGTCCAAGCATGAAGAAGATTCAGATGATGGAGAAGATGATGGAGCAGACAACAAAGATGAATCAAGGCCTGCAAAATGACCACGTATTGACGAGTCACAGTTCCCATGGCAGCCTATCAGAGAGATTGGTCGAGCCCTCCTCCATCCGGATTTGCGATGCAACCTCGAGCTTGTCGAGAATTACACACTCGACCTCAAAGCTGCCAGACACAGTCTCACCAATTCTCCCGAGTGTCCTGAGTTCCCAGAGGAGCAATGGCTTGCTCTTCTGTCAGGAAAAGCAGTCAATCTCGACACCGTCTTCACCGCTGATCATTCGACCTCAATTAATGAAGTACAGACTCACGAAATATCTGAGGGGATTGCTATCCGTCTCTCAGAGAACCTGTCCAACCCCACCGAGGCGAAAAGAGTCATTAAGAATGCGGACGAGTGGACTACTACCTGGCACACGTACAGCCAAGCCGTCCTCGTTGCTTTCCCACATTGGTATCGCGAACTCACCCTCTACCAACAGTATGTGTCTTCACTCTTCCGGACGACTGCCATCCCCCTCCACTGCCACATCTTTGTCCTCAACTGAGCAATCAGAAACAGAGTGGGAAGATGCCGCAACATCCTCCTCTCGGAAACCGAGAAATTTTGAGACCTTGAACGGTCACATATCTCGCCTGTTGGTATGGCGTACCAGGAATTCAAAGAAGGTTGATCCGACTCCAAGTTCAAACGAAAAAATGGAGATCGTTCCCGGAGTCTCAACGCTTGCAGACAATGGAATGTGGGGGTGTGCCCATCCTCAGATGGGAAGTGTCAATACAGGCACATTTGCTCAAAGTGCAAGGGAGGACACCCAGTCTCTGCTTGCACTTGAAGAGTCAGAGAGTAGGGGGGAGGGGTTAGAAGGGAGGGGTAGGTTTGAGAGGGAGAGTAAAGGAGGAGACTGGGAAGAGGGAGACATAGGGTTCGCACCTAAGTACAAACGAGGGTTTGTTTTTTCGGCGGCGGATACCAGGAGGAGTCGGGCCGCCGGTTGCATGGAATTCGAATTGCTGGTGCCTCAGCCTCTGGAGAAGGAATCTGAGAACGTGGAGGCAGTTAGAACGATCAAAGATCATCCTCACCTGTTCAAAATCACAACGCCAATTAAAGTCGACGTCCTCCAAGATTGCCTCACCACTCATCCAAATCCAGAATTCATCAGCTCAGTCATCACCACGCTCAAGGAAGGATTCTGGCCCTGGGCTGACATGCACCATGACACAGATTTTCCCACTACTTGGGACAATTCTAGGATGAGTCCGCAGTCAAGCATGGAACGAGATTTCATAGCCAAGTACAGAGACAAAGAAATTGCTGCAGGACATTTCTCCGAGCCTTTTGGATCTGAATTACTACCTGGAATGTACAGCACCCCGGTACATGCGGTTCCAAAGCCCCACTCCGATGATTTCCGCATGGTATCCAATATGTCCGCCGGTCCATACACACCAAACTGGATGATCCTCCATTCAGACATAGCAGGATCTCGTCTCGATGGTCTCCACACGTTGTTCTCTGCTATCCTGCGCTTCAGACGTAAATCTCATGAAAATGCACACAAAGTTCTCGTGGTTTTCAAGTCCGACGTATCTAAGGCTTACAGACTCTGTCCGATGCACCCACTATGGCAACTGAAGCAAGTCGTGACAACCGGATACCTCACCAGTGAGCAGAAAGCTGCTGGCGAGGTTGAAGTCTTGGTCTGCATGGTTGACTCCAACAATAATTTCGGTGGAAGGGGCTCTGGGCATGTCTGGTACAGTGTCAATGGGTTAATAACCTGGGTAGCAATCAATGTGGAGAAGATAGAAGATCTGGGGTGCTATGTTGATGACGACTTTGGTTTTGACGAATGGGGCAAACTGGAATATTACCAACCATACGGCACCTTCTACCCGACGAGGCAGATGAAGTTGCTGAAGTTATGGGACCATCTGGGTGTACCACACAGCAAACCGAAACAGCTTTTCGGTCTGCAACTCGTCATCATCGGTTTTGAAGTTGACCCCAATGCGATGACTGCAACTATGCCTGAAGAATCAAAATCCAAACTCGTGTTAGCCATCCAACATTTCACCTCATCCAACCATCGCAACCTGCAGGAGTTCCAGCAAATTGCAGGCTGGTCGAACTGGGCTTTCAATGTCTTCCCCCTGCTGAAACCAGGGTTGTGCAACATCTATGTGAAGATGAAGGGCAAGACGAATCCGTTTGCGGGGATCGCACTCAACAATGCTGTTAAGGATGACCTCACCTGGCTTGCTGACCATGTCGAGAACTCGAGCGGGATCTGCTGCTTCGATGCCGTTGACTGGGACCCAATAATAGATGCCACTGTCACGATCCTTTGCGACACGTGTCTAGACGGAATGGGATTTTGGATCCCACGAATTGCATGTGGGTTCGTTTGCCCCACACCCAATCTACCTGAGGGTGATGAGGTTATTTTCTTCTTTGAGGCCTTGTGTGTCTGTGCTGCAATCCATTGGGTCACTGACACCTTGTCCCCTGAACTGAGGAAGCACATAACGATTCTCACAGACAATACAAACACCGTCGACATATTCAATTCACTCCGAGCTTCACCGACTTACAATCCCATCCTAAAGTCCTCCGTCGACGTGATGATCAGCCACGGCATTGACCTATGAGTGCTTCACATTCCGGGTTCTGAAAACGACGTCACGGACACTTTGTTGCGTTCACAGTTTTCCAGAGCTTGAGGATTGGTGCCTCGCTTAATCATTCTACCTTTTCGACCCCCTCACGACATGCTGGGGGCAACTGGATGTTGATTGATGTTACTCCAGGGTCTCGACAAAGGCCTCGTGAACCTTGGACCCTGAAGAAATTATATCACGAGCGATGCCTTGCTCTAGGCTCTGCAATCGACACTGCTACTCTCAGCCTGTACAATTCTGCTTTAAACTCTTACATCACCTTCTGCAAAATCCACGATTTCCCTGTCAAACCCACTGTTGATACGATGAGCTACTTCGTCATGTTCATGTCTGCCCATATCAAGCCAGATTCCGTATCCTCATACCTCTCTGGAATTTGCAACCGGCTGGAGAACTTCTTTCCCGATATCCAAGAGGTGAGGAACTCACCGATGGTCAGTCGTACCCTGAAAGGTTGCAAGAGGCTCAAGGGATTGGCAGTTAAGCGGAAATCCCCACTCTCACGTGACAACATACGCCACGCAATTAAAGCCCTTGGCCACTCTTCTGATTACGATGACTGTCTGTTCCTTGTGCTACTTGTCACCGGCTTCAATGGACTCCTATGCCTCACTGAACTGAGCATGCCCGACTCGAAGAAAACACGAAACTGGAGAAAGATCGTCTGGAGAACGAGCGTGGAATGGTTGGCTGAAGGATATGCATTCTTCTTGCCAGCGCATAAGGCCGACACCGCTTTTGAGGGCAACAAAGTTATCATCCCAACTGACGAAGACCCCACCTTCAATCCTCTCCCAATTTTCCACCGATATCTCACGCGACGCGATGCACAACACCTTGTACATCCAGCCTTATGGGTCACAGCATCGGGTTCAGTACCGACATGCACCTGGTTCATGAAGAGGCTCCGACAACTCTTCCCTGACAGGAGAATAGCTGGCCAATCCATGCGAGCAGGAGGCACAACAGACCTCGCCGAGCAAGGTGTGCTCCCCTACCTGATACAGGCTCGTGGTCGGTGGTCCTCTTCAGCATTCAAAATATACATTCGGAAAAATCCAGTTATCCTCCAAGTGATGATCGACACAAGAGCTCCCTCCATCTAGCCATACTACCATGTCTATTCCTCCATGCACTTCACAGTTCTATTACCTATTAGCGCTCATACACGCGGTATCTGGATGACTCAATTTGACTTGTGCCCATGGGGCATTTTTTGGGTAAACTTGTACGATTTTGGTCAAACACTCGTCGACCAATTAGTCGGGTTTAAAGAATTTTATTTACACAAGTCTAATTGGTATGAGATCTCTTTTTTCGGATCTTCCTCCTTTCCTCACGCCTCCTCGCAGGTGTCGGCCGCTCCATTGTGTGTAATGTCCCATATTCAGCATATGCGGTCTCAGCCTCCCCACGGGAGCCTCCCCCCGGGAGTCTCAGCCGTCTCACCAGTGAGTACGCACCACAGTTCTTGGGTACACGGGGTCTAACGGGCTTGTAGCTTTCCTCCCCATGTTTATCTTTCATTGGACTATATGTACCTTGGTGGTCTCAGCATGAACACTTGTCGCTCTCACTGAATCACCAGGTACGCTCCTTTCTGTTTTATATTTCTCTTTCATTGGTAGCTTACTTTTGCTCTCGTTGCACTGACAGAGCACAGTGTTTTCACGCCCACCCTGGACAATTATGGACATTATTATAACAGACTACATTGACGACATCATTGTATTGGACTACACGGACCTACATACATACTTGGACTCACAGACATTCATATTTTACTACCTCATGTACCATAATGTCTCCCTCCCAGTGCTCATACATGCGGCGTCTGGATGACTCAATTTGACTTGTGCCCATAGGGCATTTTTTGGGTAAACTCATACAATTTTAGTTGGACACTCGTCGACCAATTAGATGCATCCATCTAATTTTAGCTGCATTTCAATGAAATAACCTTACAGACATAAAGAATAGTACAGGGCAAGGTTCTCTCTTTAATATTAGCCCAATCCATTAAGAAATGAGCCAGAAATTTGAGAAAAAGCAGATTTTTAATGCATCTTTTTTTCTTTTGATCCATCCAGCCTTTTTCGGCTGAATATTGATGGAGTCACTATACTATTTAATTATAGATTATTATAAAAGGCCTAGAATTTAATTTTACCCCTTCCCAATAAGGAATGAGCTAGATTTTTGAGAAATATTGATCTAGTATTTTAAATCTGGCTCTAGCCTCTAAAAATAGTAAAAATGCACAATTGATGCTAATAATAGACCCTCTCCTTATCATCCCACCCTAAAAATAGTCTCACCTAAACCCCCTACCTATATTGCAACCTAATATAAAATATCACTAGTATCACTGATAATGTAATATTGCTCTATAACAATAGGCTTATTATTATAAGCTCCCTATGTAATAGAAATCACTATTATAATAGCAATTCTTGCAAAAGGGCTAGGGCATTGGGTGACAGTCTTCGTCATCCTTTTCGTCACTGTGATCTCGCAGTCCTCTGAAAAAAGTAGGTCAGAGCTGTTGTAACTAAGCATGTTTCAAACAAACCTAGCAAAGGTTCGTTGTCACCAGAAGAGGTGGTTGTTGTCGAGGATCCCTTGGAGTAACCTACTCGTTAATGGGTAAGTACTACTTACTGGGAACTAGAGAGTTAAAGGACTCACGGGTATATGCTGTCTTGGGAGTACGAGAGCTTAGCGATGTTCACTGCATGGAATCAGTGAGCAATGACACTGATGAGGGGGATTTGGAGCTCATGGCAACGCATCTGAGCAAAAAACAGCCCAGCTTATAACCTCAGAGAAGGGGTCCCATTGTAAATAAGATGGGCATATGCTGGGCTTGAGAAGAGCCATTTGAAAATGGAGATAAAATCTTGAGAACTTTAGCACCCTCTGCAAAAGAGCATAAGCAATTTGACTTAAATTTCAGGGTAAAGTTTACCAAGAGGTGGTTTTGGAAAAAGGGTTTGAGATTTCTTCCTTTCGGCCTTCTTTTTTACGATATGCTGAGCGGCTGATTTTCTCAGTAAATCCAAGGTACAAGTTCTCACATTGATGAAGCTAAGATAGTTACTAACATGCTCTAATAGCATGGTGAACCCAGGAGCATTCCATGGAAAGAAAAAGCTCTTCTTGATGGGGGAAAGGGAGGATTATGCTGTGGCCATCAAGGAAGATCATGCAGCAGAGCAGCTCACCAACATTACGCATCAGTATTTCAAGTGCTTCCCCATTTCCATGCCAGATAATGTCGAACCTACTGATGAAGAGCTTTCAAAAATTGACGATGTTGTGCCAGACCCAGAGCCCACAGTCTTAGATGAGAGTTCTCTGGATCCCAGTGAATACCAAAAGCAGCTACAAGTAGCGAAAGCTGAGGGTGAGGAGTTGTTGTACAGAATTAAGGTGAGTTCCTGTTAAGGCATGTTCGATGCACTAGACGCCGGTCATGTTGATTGTGGAATCAGAAGCTGGTGACCATGGTTTCAGCAAATTAAGCATTGGCTCCAGTATCAATACTCCAAGATGCACAACTTGTCCACCAAGGAAACTGGAAAGAACAATCCTTATAGGACCATGCTCCATAAACTGGCTGGACTCTCTGTTTCAAAGCCACACAAGGCGCAGGCTTTCTCTCTCTGGGCAAAGGCAAATTTGGCAACAGTTCAGAAAGCATGGGATGGGCAGTTGAAGAAGAATGCAGTACCTGCAAGCGAACGAGCAGCAAAGCTGAACGTGCTCAAGAGAAAGCTTTTCAAATTGGAATTGAAGGAAATTCAGAATGAATGGTCAGTGACTGCAGATGAGGAGCATGAAGAAGCAATGAAGGAATATGGCAAGAAAATGGAGTCGCTGGTCTCCAAGGATCCAGCAGAGATACAAAGGTATGCATGGCTGCAATTTTACGACATGTTTCTAACACTGTAGTATTTAGATGCCTTGAGAACCTTTCGAGTGTGGTACAGCCATTCATTGAGATGATTATGGAGGCTACAGGGTGTCCAGTGACATGTATTGTTGGAGGCCCTCAGCCGGCAGACAGAGGTTGTCTGCATGTCTTCTCGTGAGTTGCCATTACTTCCTTGTATTCCAGCATTCACCATATTTCAAACTATAGCTTTCATGCTGGCAGGACTTTGGGAGTGGTCAAGCAGAACTTTGTACAAGCAGAGCATGTTAACTACCAGACGTATCTGGTCCCAATGTTTGGAAACTTCTTCAAGAGGTGTTTTAGTGCATCTTACCAGCTACATTGGATTTTATACTAAGTTGCTAACTGGTTTCTTAGCTGTGGATATGTGCAGAGCACAAGCTCTTGCACTGGATACGCCTACTATGGAGAGTATAGGGTTTGCCACAGATGAGCAGGGTATCACTCACGATCATGTGGATGGACCAATGTTCAACAATGATGGCAAGCAAGACAATGGGTCAGTACCATCTGCTAAATTGCCGACTGCGCCTCCGGCACCAGTCATGAAGACATTGGTGTCCAATGGACCAGTACCCCCTTCTAACTCACCAGCTGAACACCCTCCAGTAGCCATACTGACTTTGACATGCAATCAGCCAGCACTAGCTCCGAAATCACCCACTATGACATCTGGGGTTCGCATTGCGATGTCGTCTTTGCCCTCATCTTGAGCCCTGTCTGTTGCATCACCCTCTCACCTATCTCATGCATCTAGCCCAGTGCAGGGGCCTCTGTCTCATGCCCCATCTATCAGACCATCTCCTCTACCATCTCATGCACCTAGCCCAACACAAATATCTCTGTCTTGTATGCCCTCTGTAGTGCCATCTCCTGTCCAATCTTGAGTGCCTACACCCATTCGGCCAGCAAATCCATCAATGGCATCAGATGGAGATTCTGACCAGAATGCAATGGAGGCTGGTCAGAATGAAATCATTAGAAACAATGACCTGCTGAAAGTTCAAGAATTGAAGCCGTCTGTTCTCGGAAAGTCAGGGCTGTTGAAGAATACCTCGGGGAAAAAGTGAATGAGAGAGGACAATGATGTAGAACCACATCCTTTGAAGAAAGGTAAACTACTATCATGGTGGAGTCGCTGTTGCTGATGTACTGTAGGCAAGAAGAAAAACAGATGTGAGACGCTGCCAGTGGGGGCAGTTTCAAAGTCAAATAAGGTCCCATCTTCGCCACCCAGTATGGACAAGGACAAGATGATGCACAGCATAACATAATTTTTGCCACATGTTGCACCCCAGTGGGCTGTCAATGGCCTGGCGACATTGACATGCGAGCCGACCCCCCCAGTGTTTTCCTGCCTCATCAACATATGGATATGATATGAGAAGAAGGAGAACTTTAGAGAGTTGGCAATGTTTGGTGCCTATCAACACTGATGAGCCTCCCAGGCTCTGTACGCTCAGAATTTGCGGATTTTGCCTGCTAATTAATGCTATTGTCCCTTCAATGGCCTTTCAGCAAACCAATGAATGCATGCACATTGATACCACTTTCATTCTATGGCAACCACTCCTTACGCGATTTGTTATCCATCCCATCTTGCCACGCATCATAATTGCCATACTTCATCACAGCAAGGCACCTTCAATCTACAATCATCCCAATACGGAATTGATGCATCACTCAGAAGCACCTATTTGATGCACTCATTGATCACTTAATGAAAATGATGTGATAGATGCGAGTACCCTCCCAGCTATGGCAACTACAGACCGTGTTTACTAAGGCTGTTACTTCGCCAAGGCCTCAAGAAAACATTACCCCTTGCATACTCCTCAGCACGATGACTGTCGCTCAAGTAATCCACAGCTAAACAGCACCTAACAATCTGCTCATCGCTCAGCAAAACCATACAGTTCTCATCCATATGAGGCAACATCGACGAGTTGCTGTTACTTTAGAAGACCAAGGACCATATGTTACTTACGATTTTTACAAAGCCAAGGCTTTATGGCCTTACTAAGTCTCACATATCTACTCTATTTATAAATTTGTACTTGTAGTATAAAAGCTAGCTAGAAAACATAGTTACGAGGAGTTCATTTCCAGTTGACCCCAGACTACGTCAATTATCATCACGCTCTAGTCTATCACCAGTAAACAACATTTATTCACTGTTCTATGGCAATATACCATTTGCACCAGCATATTCTTGATTGCACGTCGACTCTTGAGCTCACCAGAGTTATTCCACGGTTTTTAACTGTGAAGAGTCCTTCGTTACATGCTCTTTGCTCTTAACACTATTGGTGCATGCTCATACTGTGCCAATATGTGATTGCTGTGCCATACCTCATCCCCGTTATCTTTTATAGGCCATCATCGTTTCACTTTCACACCATTGGAGTTTTTACCGTTTCACTTTCGCCATTGTTATCATCACCCACATGGGTAGTCTCAGAGCAGACTTAGGATCAGTTCAGCAAGTTTTCGTATAGTATCAGTCCCTCAAGTGGACTTGAAGGTTAGTTTGACATAGGATAGGATCGTTTCAGTACCAGACCAGTTTCGACATCGACTCAGCACCCTCGCATCGTATAGGACCAGTAGCATCACCAGTTTTCGTAGTCCCATGTTTTCTCTCACCAGTCCACCCTCAGCACCTTGTTCCACATTTATTTCGCCACTCACAGTCCCCACGCCGTTTTCTCATCGCCTCGCTCACCCATAGACTATTGCTGACCATTTAGTTTACCTTCTATCATTCTCCCCGCTCAGATTACCATCCAGTGACATTTTCTAGTCTTGCTGCATGTTTTCTCATATGGATTCATGGTATTCACGTCATACTCATTTTCGTTCCCTCTCACTTCGAGAGATCCCTACCGGCTTAAAGCCAAAGCATCTAGTACTCGACTACCAAGCAGTACTACTTCGCAGACTTAAAGTTGCAGTGTATTCTTGCATATAGAGGAATTGTTCTACTGCACGGAGATGCCCCGAACCACTTGCACACATGATCACCTTGATTGCTGTGCCACTACGTTAATTAACCAAGCTCATTCTGAGTTGGTGTTGCCGTTGCCATGGAAGTCTTAGGCCCATCATTTCTGGAGCCCACCATGAGGGGGATCAGTTCACATCCCAGATCAATTCTTTGATCACATTTATATATGCCTATCACCTTTCAATTTGCCTTTCATAGCGAGCTTATACTTGCTGCAAACCCAAATTCTACACCATTTCATGAAAATTTGAATGTAAAACACCTTATGTCCCCGTTCAGGGCAGAGGCCTCTGAAATACCTCTGCACGTCTTCAGTTACAAGAATCTACAGCCCATTTAGCATTGTCTGAAGCATCATCGTCGATGCTCGCAACAGAAACCCCGTTACCAGACTCCTCTTATAGTCCCATTCCCAGGTCTTTCGTTGAATCTCCCACATCCCTGTTTCCTGAAGAACTAGACATCTCTGAAAGAGAGAATTTATCATTTTCTGGACCAGAAGACGATGAAGAAACCGAAGTTACTGCAGAACTCTTTGGTTCAAACTATGGAACAGCCCCTGGCACCCCTTATTCCAGACAAGCTTTCGGAGGCTACCACATAGAATACACCTCATTCACTGATTATTGACAAAAAGAATCCATCGAATCTAGCGACGAATTAGTACCAGATTCAGCTACCACCATAAACTTTGATATCAAGGACGAGTCCTTCAAACAAAGTCTCACTTTTGATCCACTGGCAGAGGCTTCCACCTCTTATTTTCCCATATTCCCTATTTTACCACCAGTCAATCTGAATCAACAACCAGCCCTGTAGTGCAATCCGGTGCACAACCACCTGTACAGCCCCCAGTACAACCTCCAGTTCAACAGCCAGCAGCCATGGCTGCAGCGTCTATACCTTTCCAAAAGGAAAAGAGTGCTCCGAATATTGTTGACAAAATTAGTCCTGGACATGAATTGATGTGTTATATCAGTGATATCAAAGGCCTTTTCACCCATCATAGCATAAACACAGAAGCCAATAAAAAGAAGTGGTTTATCTACTATTCTGGTCTCGTTATTTCCGAATTTTGGGAGAGCTTGCCCGAGTATAGCGACGCCAGCAAAACCTACGAAAATTTCAAGGATGCCATAGTTGCTCAGTATCCTGATGCTAGTACCACTCGTTGATGAGCCTCCAGGCTCTGTACGCTCATAAATTCGTGGATCTATAATGATCTAGTGACATTCTGCCCCTTCCAAACTTCCATATCAAAGCACAGCCATGATTGTCGGGCACTTTGATCCTGGATCCTATTATGCAACTCTAATGACAAGTTAGCAAACTATAATAATTCGCTACAGTCAGCAGCAGTTAAAGCCTTACCAAGGCTGTTTACTTTGTGCAGTTCATGGCTTAGTAAATGCACAGAAAGTTCGCGTTGCAGCAGCATTGCACAGTAACTGAAGCTACATGCACAGTTATGCACAGCCATGCACAGTTGCGTAGTTCTTAAAGTTGCACAGCTGCTGACAGATCTCAACTCAGCATTAGTAAGGAAAGGACAAGAATACTCTATTGCGCAGTAAATAGTTTGCTTGTGTTGCGAATCAACAGGGCAAGGACAAATGTAGCTTACATACAAGTAATTCTCAAAGTAGTATAAAAGTAGCTAACTAAAAGTACAAGGAGGAGAAGGAGACGAACCTTGAGGGAAGTACTTGCCCACAAGTACATTACCTTACACACCTCCTAGATCCGATACACACACCCAAAGTTATTGCTTCTCTACTGTTCATTAGAGAAATAACACTTAGCGAACTTTTCCTTCGCTAATACAGTTAGCTATAACTTTGCGTGCTTACCTCTTCTCCAAAAACTTCGCTAGGAAACCTTTACTGGTTACCCTTGCGAAGCATCCTCGACGTTTTAAGTTCGCTTGCATACCTGTGCGCTTTAAAGAGCAATCCGCAGCTAGGATTGAAGCCCTTTAGCCACTAACAACCCAGTACTACCGTTTCCGAACTTAGGAAACAACACCACTTGACTCTTATAGAGTTAGACACCTTGAGGGCTTAGCTACCTTTCTCATAGAGGGAAAGTTTGCTACCATTGCCCTTTTAACTCGACTCAAGATTAGTACTGACTTGCTTGATATTAGGATTGTTTAGAGCTATATCTTGCTTGCACGTACTTTATCTTGGACAAAACCTCGCTCACACGTGGAGCACCAGTACCAGTTAACTCACATAGAGTTCCCCAACTGAATCCGCAGCTAGGATTTCGACACCCACATAGTTCGCACCGCATCTAGGTCGCCCCTGCTCAGCATACACCCACGTTTATGCACCTTTTCCCTTCCAGGAAAGTTCACGTACATACCTTGAGCCTCTGAACAGCCTTCAGAGAATCATAACAAAGCATAGCAACACGTCGCTACACCACCAGGAAGCTACAGTCATCGCACGGAGGTGCAAGACTAGACTTGCTAGAACCTGCCTTCAGATTCTGTGCTTGGTTACACTCGCCGTTACAGGTCTTGTGTTTTCTGCCCGCAGGAGTCTATAGGTTCATCATCGTAAATATGAGAGACATGACCTCGAGCATGTTATTGGAAAATCCGTGCGAGAAGTTGATAATCTCGCAGACCTAGGAGCGTTTTATCAAGAATTCTACCCCAAAGTAAAGCACTTGGTCATGAATAATCGTTTGTCAAACCACAAGACCGGCAATATGTTCAGCAAAGGCTTTCCTAACCATGTTTGGGACGCTATTGCCTGATGACTCCAGATCAAATTACCAGACCATCATCCAGCAGACCCTTACGACCTCAGCGATATTTATGCAGCCGCTCAGTTTGTTCTACAAGGCACAAATAAAGGAGAAAGCACTCTTAGTAGTATGCCTACTCAGAGTTTTCATGATGCAGGTCCAGCTAGACCCTCCGAGATACCGTATCCCAGTCCAGTCTCACAACCTCAGCCAATCGTTTGCATCAAAGAGGAACCTGTGGAACCCCAAGTCAAGATGGAGCATATTAATCAGCTCATTAAACTTGGTGAGATGTTATTGCAGTTAAACTTGAATGATTGATTCCAGAAAGCTCAGCAATGATTGTTTTCGTCTGGTCCACTGCAGCAGAGCAGTTATGCGAATATGGCAACTGGCCAAAATTGCAGTTTCTGCAGTGAAATTGGTCATTTTATTCGAGAATGTCTCAAAGTTGAGGAGATGATTAAAGAAGGGAAATGCAGGCGCAATATAGATGGGAAGATCATCCTGTCTACTGGTGCTTGGGTTCTTAGAGGTCTCCAAGGCACTTGGCTTAAAGATCGCATCAAAGAATGGCACCATCAGAACCCAGGCCAGATTGGCATCGTCAATCAACTGATGAACACCATTGTAGAGCCAGTCCCACATCTTAGTTGGCAACATTCTTCGCCAATTAACACAGATGCTCAGACACTTAGCATGCCCGTTTCCAGGATTGATGCACGTCAACGCCTCAAGGTGCTCATTGCCAAATCCGAAGCTATTGGAAAAGAGATCCAGGGCATCAAACAGTTCATGCATGTTGCTGAAGAAGACTCTTCTAGTCTGAATACCGCAGACACTACAGATACTATGATTTGCCAAGTCATAGTTGAAGTACCATGCCTCAAACACGGACCACCCAAGAAGGCAGCTCCTGCAGCAAAAGCGGAGGCCACTGTTCCACAGGAACCTACTAAGGCAGTGGGTCGACAAACTCATACTAGTCGGAAGGCCGCTGAAGAAGCAGTGCTTAATGACAAGGAAGAAGCTGCCATACCCAAGATTCACGATCACTTTGATCAAGATCTTACCCCAGATTATGATGGCATGCCCGACTTAGTTGAATATTCAGATGACAAGGACGATATTGCCATACCTACTCAGACCAAGCAAGACGACAAAATTGCCACAGCTATTATCAAGTCTTATTCTCCACGTCAATTCGAGAAAGCTAAGACAGTAGTTCACGGCAATGATCAGGATATTCGTTCCAAGTTTCCATCTTACGTGCCACCTGCTACTCCGTGACAAGATTCATCCAAGACTGTCATGGCAGTACCCGAGCATGCGCCAGTCAAGGAGCATTTAGCTCAGCTCATCCCCGAAGATATTCATCCATTTGCCACAGCAAAGCCAGCCAATTATGCACTGCCAGCAGTTTGTAATGTGGGTACAAAGCCAGATGTCTGCAAGTGTCCCAAAGACAATGAACCTGCTTATAGGACACGGGCGCTGATAGAAGGTTCACATGTTGCACGAGAAGTCTACGATGATGGGCCTTAGACTTCCATGGCAACGGCAACACCAACTCGGAATGAGCTTGGTTAATTAACGTAGTAGCACAGCAATCAAGGCGATCGTGTGTGCGAGTGGTTCGGGGCACCTCCATGCAGTAGAACAATTCCTCTATATGCAAGAATACACTGCAACTTTAAGTCTGCGAAGTAGTACTGCTTGGTAGTCGAGTACTAAATGCTATGGCTTTAAGCCGGTAGGGATCTCTCGAAATGAGAGGGAATGAAAATGGGTATGATGTGAATACCACGAATCCGTATGAGAAAACGTGCTGTGAGACTAGAAAACGTTGCTCGATGGTAATCAGAGCAGGGTGAACGATGGAGAATAGACTAAACAGTCGGCAATAGTCTATGGGCGAGCGAGGTGATGAGAAAATGGCGTGGGGATTGCGAGTGTCGAAATAAACGTGGAACGAGGTGCTGAGGGCGGGCTGGTGAGAGAAAACGTGGAACTACAAAAACTGGTGGCGATACTGGTCCTATACGATGCGAGGGTGCTGAGTCGATGTCAAAACTTGTCTGGTACTGAAACGATCCTATCCTATGTCAAACTAACCTTCAAGTCCACTCGGGGGACTGATACTATATGAAAACTGGCTGAAACTGATCCTAAGTCTGCTCTGAGACTACCCAAGTGGGCGACGATAACGATGGTGAAGGTGAAACTGTAAAAACTCCAATGGTGCCAAAGTGAAATGATGACGGCCTATAAAAGATAACGGGGGCGAGGTATAGCATGGCAATCACATATTGGCACAGTATGAGCGTGCACCAATAGTGTTAAGAGCGAAGAGCGCATAGCGAAGGACTCTTCACAGTTAAAACCATGAGATAACTCTGGTGAGCTCAAGAGTCGACGTGCGATCAAGAATATGCTGGTGCAAATGGTATATTGCCGTAGAACGGTGAATAAACATTGTTTACTGGCGATAGACTAGAGCGTGACGATAATTGACGTAGTCTGGGGTCAACTGGAGATGAACTGCTCATCAACTACGTTTTCTAATTAGTTTTTATACTATAAGTACGAATTTATAAATAGAGTATATATGCGAGACTTAGTAAGGCCGTAAAGCCTTGGCTTTGTAAAAATCGTAGGTAACATATGGTCCTTGGTCTTCTAAAGTAACAGCAACTCGTCGACGTTGCCGCATATGGATGCGAACCATATGGTTTTGCTTGAGCTATGCACGGATTGTTAGGTGCTGTTTAGCTGCGGATTACTGAGCAATAGTCGTCGTGCTGAGGAGTACGCGTGGGGTAACGTTTTCTTGAGGCCTTGGCAAAGTAACAGCCTTAGTAAATGCGGTCTGTAGTTGCTGTAGCTGCTATTGCCGTAGCTGGGAGGGTACTCGTGCCAATCATGTCATTTTCATTAAGTGATCAATGAGTGTGTCAACTAGGTGCTTCTGAGTGATGCGTCAATTCCGTATTGGGATGATTGTCGATCGAAGGTGCCTTGCCGTGATGAAGTACAGCAATTATGATGTGTGGCAGGATGGGATGGATAACAAAGCGTGTAAGGAGTGGTTGCCATAGGATGAAAGTGGTATCAGTGTGTGTGCAATCATTGGTTTGCTGAAAGTCCATTGAAGGGACAGTAGCATTAATTAGCAGGCAAAATCCGTGAATTCTGAGCGTACAGAGCCTGGAGGCTCATCAACGAGCATGCACTTGACTCCACGATCACATTGTCGCATCAAGAGCTATATTCCTTATCACCAGCAATCAGAGAAATGATTAAGGAGGATAACATGAAGCACAAAGTGCCAAATACTGTGGAAGAATTCCAGAAGGAGGTAGCTTTACTGTTTACTGGACCCAAAACTGTAGAGATCATGGTAAAGGCGCCAGAAGACCACGAAAACAGCAAAACTTCCACTCTTTTATATAGCATGCCGGATAATTTCATGCAGACTTTCGAGCAGACTAGTAATGCTCAGAAAGAACCGCCAGCAGGATCAACAGTTATCCCAGACCCATATGAAGCTCGCATCAAGAAAGGGGAGAAGATCGGACCCTTGAAATGTGCAGCAGATTCTATTTCATTAAGATCCATTGTCCCAGTGGTGGATCATCAGCTCAAAGTTGAGTGCATCATTGATCCCGGATCACAAGTGATCTCCATGTTGGAAGCTGTGTGCTTGTGCTTGGGGTTGATCTATGATCCTACAGTTATATTGGAAATGCAGTCAGCCAATGGAACTACGAATTATTCCTTGGGTCTAGCATGAAATGTCACATTTTTGTTGGAGATATCACGCTATACTTGCAAGTACATGTCATTCAGCAATCTGCCTACTATATCTTGCTCGGCAGACCTTTCGACACGTTTATCAGAGTATTGTTCGCAATTATTCGGACGAAAACCAGACCATTACCATTCATGATCCGAATACTAGCAAGACCGCCACTATCCTGATGATTCCTCATGGTTGTCCCCGCATCCTTAACCATGTCCCATTTTCTTGGGAAAATTGACTAGAAGAATCCAATGATGATATAGAGGAGATCGCCCTTGTCATTGAATTAGATGCAAATCAAGAACCTAAAATTATTGCCTACATGGTGTCCACTTTCGAATTTGACTCAGAAAAAGCTTGAACCCAATATTTATTGGCCTGCTCCCCTAATAAATTCCCTATCCAACCTACTACATTCACACAATCACTATGGTTGACCGAAACCGTGTACAGTTCCACCCCATATGCCGAATTCTCTTTACCAACAGATTGCGAACAATTGTTACCGTTATATTCTATTCCTACTCAGATTCCTCAAGATTTCTCAGATTCCAGTTCCATTACCCAGCCCCGAGATTACATGTATCGTCTATATGGTTCTAATATTATTGGAGATCAATCCTACGAGCCATGGTTCTCTAAGAAAGTTTTGGTTTTTGCAGGCAAGAAGTACAAGCCGGTAGCTTTAAAAATGAAGCCCATCCTTGCAACCTTGCCTGATAAATTCCATATCATTCACAATATTTGAGGAGATCCACTAGCTGATATACCTACATTATCTCCAACACTGCCCCTTTCATTCCCACTGAACGTTATACCCAAGAGTGCAAGGAGTACGTCAACTCCATCCATAATGATGGTTTTCTTTGGCCAGAAGAAATGAAGCTCATGCATCACTTCATGACGGTTCAGGAGAAAGCATTCGCATGGGAGGATGCAGAAAGAGGCAGTTTTCATAAAGATTTCTTCCCTCCAATCGATATCCCAGTCGTCGAACACACCCCTTGGGTTCTACCAAATATTCCTATACCTCCAGGCATTTATGCAGAAGTTTGCCATATGATCAAAACAAAGATTGACGCAGGCATTTATGAACCTTCCAATTCTTCCTACCGCTTGAGATGGTTTACGGTTTTAAAGAAAGATGGCAAAAGTCTTCGCATAGTTCACAGTCTAGAACTGTTGAATGAAGTTACGATTGCTCATTCTGGATTACCACCGGCAACAGACCCTCTTGCAGAACATTTCACAGGATGTGCATGCAGCGCTACTCTAGACTTATTCGTTGGATACGATGAGCGTCTATTGGCAGAGTCGTCTCATGACCTTACCACCTTCCAAACGCCTTATGGAGCACTATGACTTGTTACTTTACCCATGGGATGGACAAATTCCATACCAATATTCCATGATGACGTTATCTTCATTCTACAACCTGAAATCCCAGAATTCACCATTCCTTACATTGATGACATTCCAGTTTGAGGACCAGAAACTCGATACGAAATCATAGGAGGCTATGAAACCATTCCTCTCAATACCAGCATTTGATGTTTTGTTTGGGAACACTTCCAAAACCTAAATAGAATTGTCCAACAGATGAAATATTGTGGAGGCATGTTTTCAGGCAAGAAAGCCTACCTTTGCTGCGCCGAAATTACCATGCTAGGTCATAGATGCATGTATGCTGGCTGACTACCTCTCAAAAGTATTGTCTCTTCAATACTCTGATGGGGACCTTGTATTGACGTCTCTGACGCGCATGCCTTTATTGGTACCATCGGAGTCCTACAAATATTCATCGATAATTTCACAACCCGAGCTCTACCCATTACCAAGTTATTCAGAAAAGACGTTCCCTTCAAATTTGAATCAGCAGAGATTGCTGCACAAGAAGATCTTAAAGATGCAGTCAGAGTCAGCCCGGCATTAAGACCCCTCAGTTACACATCAACCAGAGCTGTTATACTTGCCGTTGATACAGGCCCTGCCACAGTTGGATATTATCTAGCACAGTGCAACCCTGTCAATCCAAAGATATGCTATTTTGCTAGATTCAGTTCGATCACTCTTAACGAACGCGAGTGTGGATATTCTCAAGCCAAGAAAGAGATATTTGGACTCTACCATGCTTTAGGAGATTGCAAAATTTATCTTATCAGTCTTCCAACATTTATTGTTGAAGTAGACGCGAGTGCTATCAAGGGAATGCTTAAGAACCCTGATATTGCACCCTCAGCAGCAGTTAACTGATGGATTATTGGCATTCTATCTTTTCATTTCGTTCTAGTCCATGTACCAGGCTCCAAGCATGGTCCAGATGGATTATCATGATGCCCACCCCAACTAGGAGATCCTCCTCCACCTGAAGATGGCATGGAAGACTTCTTACACACTCATTATGGGCTTATGCATTTTATTAATTCAACTTCACCTATGGTTAATTCGCCAATCAAGTTAATTCAAGTTCTCCAGCAAGAAGTTGCCATAGATCCCACAGAAATCATTCCTTACTTGACAGTTCCTCATACTGCAAAGCAACAATGTCTAGATGAATGGCTAACGCACCTATTGCCGTGGCATCTATACCTCAAGAGACCTGCAGGATTTGACAATATTGCATATGTGAAATTCATGAAATATGCCGTTCATTTCTTTGAGAGACAAGGAAAGCTATGGCGCAAAAACATAGATGGGAGACATCAGCTCGTCTTGTTCCCTGAATGTCGCATTCAAGTGATGATGTCTTGTCACAATGACATTGCTCACAAAGGCTTCTATGTGATGCACGCACTAATCAAGGAACGTTATTGGTGGCCGGATATGAAGTATGATATTTCCTGGTTCATAAAGACATGTCATCTATGCCAAATCCATCAAACCTGACAAATCTATATCCCACATACCATCGCTCTTCCTGCTCCTTTGTTTTCCAACATGTATATGGACACCATGATCATGCCAGTTTCAGGACAATACCGTTACATCGTCCAAGGCAGATGTTCACTCAGTCATTATCCAGAATTTCATTGCTTGCACAAAGAAACAGCATGAACCTTAGGAGAATGGATTTTCGAGGATATCTTATGCTGTTGGGGATCCTTAGTTGAGATCATTACCGACAACGGATCTGCCTTTGTTGCCGCAATCAATTATTTGAGCAAGAAGTACCATATCAATCACATCCGTATCTCTGGTTATAACTCCAGAGCCAATGGAATTACTGAATGACCACACTTCGATGTCCATCAAGGACTGTTTAAAGTGTCTGATGGTGATCAAAAGAAGTGGAGTCAAAATGCCTATTCCGTATTTTGGGCAGACCGAATAACGATCAGGAGACGCATGGGTTGTTCACTGTATTTTGCTGCAACTGGGATGGAACCCCTTCTTCCAATGGACATAGTTGAATCTACATGGTTGATGCCGCTGCCAGACAATATCATCAGTACCACGTTGACACACTCTGCAAGCATTTATGCATGTAATTTTGCAATTTCCACAAGGGAATACATGCTACAGGGTCTATAGATTAAGGCACTAGGAAACTCAACAAGAGCACAAGGTTTATTATGCCAGTAATGAGATTACCAGAGTAAAGCTGGGTGGAGCACATGACTTAACCTAGGAACAGTACTAGAAAGGCTGCACTAGGTATAAAGTCCCAGCGCTTGACACTAAGTGCTCTGACAGGGCATAGCATGCATGCACTAAGAATAGAACAGGACATGCTTAGGAGATAATTAAAACTTCACGCAACATTGATCCATGATGTGCAAGGCCCGGCAGATCCGGAACGTAGAGCTCTAGACTTTGTGATGTCAGAACTCGAGTAAATCCGAATCTTCTGACTTCGGCCGAAGTGCGAGGCCTAGACAAGGAGCTCGTTGCCTTCACTATGATAGAATTCCCTCAGAGAATATTATGAAGCGAAATAAGAGTCGCGTGCAAGGCTGCAACTCTGAGGAGATAACAACTGATGTCAGTACACGTGTAATAGCGATGTTAACCAACGTCGCAATGCTCAGAGACAGGATCTGGCCCCGAGTCGGACTCCTGAATCAGCGCCAAGCTATGGCGTGATAATTGTGACATGCGTGGGACACAAGCGAAGGGGCTCAGCAACCTAAATGATACTAAAAATGGTACTGCTAATTTGTAGGATGTAGAATAGATAAATAGCGCAGTGTAATTGTAGTGTACAGGTTTTGGGCCCCCATTGTAGTCGCATGCAAGCCCCCAGCTTGACACCGTAGCTTCAGGACTAGTTTGTAACTTTGAGTGAGAGAATATACCTAGAATTGAGATCATATCGAGTGAATTGAGTTGTGCGCGAGGCATAGAAAGCTAACGCGGCACTTGTGTCATTGTTAATTGGTTGGGTGACTTGTGCTCTGACCTGAGAAAAAGAGTTTAGTGTCATTGAGAACACACTCTTGTGCTTTGAGGGTTTCGTGTAATGCGAGGCACTACAGGTGGCAGAGGTTCAAACCCTTTGGCTTGATTAGTGCTTGCTTGAGGGTGTATATTTCCCAAGTGGCATAGGTTCAAACCCTGTGGCTTGCAGACGGGGTTTTATAAGGTTTCTGTGTGTCTGGATCGCATAGGTTAGAACCCTGTGGATCTACGATCAGTTTGGAAGCTCGAGCGTGTAGGTTTGAATCCTGTGGCTTTAGTGGAAGGTTTTGGGAAGTGTTTCTGCTTGGAGCGCGAAGCTTTGAGTCATGTGTTGTGTGTTTTAAGTCGTTTGAGGTCATTCCATGTGTTGCTCTAGATTTTGGGAGGGTTTTGTGTATGTCTCTTGACATTGTGTGTATTGTACTACACCTTGCCTTGAGGCCCAGCGACAACTGTTGCTCCTCTTGTTATTAAAAGCCTTTGGACTTAGAGAAATCAAGATACGTAGCGCACGCTATTTCTATATGTGTATCCTATATTCTGAGTGTTTGGTTGTTTTGTTTCTATCTGCTTCTATCGCATCAGAATCCCCCACGAACTTGAGGGTTTGTGTGTGTAGTGTTGGGTGTGGGTGTGATCAGTGTCTTCAATGCTGTTGCATTTCTAGCTTGCACGCACAGAGTCTCTTCATTTGGAGCCCACTGCAAGGGGGGGAAGCAATTTCATTTGAAACTAGAGCAACTATATTCGAAAGAATTTATTTACACTCGAAGTGTACCATGTGTATCATTATCAATAATTTCCTCCTTCGAGAGCAAATCTGCTAGTCGCTCTTCATTACTGAGGACTACTAGTGAAAAGAGTTGTTAATTCCCAGAAGAACGTCTACTATCTGTGTGTCAGAATAGCTGGACCAAGTCAGCCTCGAGAGCCCAAGACCAGATCGGCGAAAGCAGCCAGTGGAATCCCTGTGCCAGCGATCTATCCCTTTCCCATGCAACAGTGGCATCAGGATAGAGTTGATGCAAACCGAGCTGCCAGAAAACCAAGGAGCGCATCAGTACCACGACCGTCCCCAGTTCCTGACTCCGAGTTTAGTCTCTTTCGAAGTTGGATACCACCCAGTGAAGCTGCTCCTACAGAGCCAGTGCCCAGTTCTAATTCGAACTCGCAACCTATAACAAACCCAAATCCGGGCCCAACAGCCCTGCATAATCAACAGATTGCAAAAATGGCACCATCTATGCCAGGCCCGAATGAAAAGGCAGCCCCACGATTTGAAAGTTCCTCTGACCCAGAGGAGCTCGAGCGATTCTTCTCCAGACTTGAAGACCTCTTTGATAAGTGTGCAGTAACAGATGAGGATGAGAAAAAGAAAGCTGTGGTGTCATATACGGATATTAAGACAGAGTGACAGTGGAAGGTTCTCCCCAAGTATGCTGCTGGTGAAAAATATGAGGACTTCAAGTTGGAAGTAATGGATTGCTATGATGGCATGCGTGATAGTGACCGCGACACTGTTCAAGAACTAAAGAGACTGGTCCAGCACTACGATATAGCACAGATATCTGACAAGAGTCAGTTCATGGAGTTCAAGAGGGAGTTTCAAGTACTCGCGTCCGCACTAAGCAAAGTACTGTCAAACCGGGAATTGGTTGACACCTTCCTGGCACCTATGTCTGATGAATTGTACAGATCTATCAAGCTTCAGTTAGAGTGCCTCCCAGTGCCTGCAGGCTTAACCAAAAGGGAGAATGCAGATCCATACACTCTGAAAGAGATTATGGAAGCTGGTCTGCGAGTGCTACAAGGAGTGTTCTCATCAATGGACAGGAAGAGAGACGAGACTAGAGGTGTTCCAATGGCAGCAACTGCAACACAGGAGCAGCATAGGTCTACGACAGCCACGCGCAATTCTCCTGCAGTAGAGGACAGAGCTGTTAAGCAGGAAGAAATAGGAAGCGTTATGGTGGTCATGAAAGATTTCATGGAACAGCAGACCTCAGCGAGTGATAAGAGGCTGGCGAGCTTAGAGAAGGCTATGATAGAAAACCAGAAGAGTATTCTAAGCTTCTTGCAGCAACAGGCAAGTAGACTGCCAGGCCCGTCTTACGAACCAGCTCATAGGATGAATAACTATGGGCAAGACCATAGACGCGCGTGCTTCTTCTGTGGAGAAACAGATAGGCACATCTCGAGCGAGTGTCTAGTTAAATCTTCGTATATTAAAGCAGGGAAGATAGAGATTGTTGATGGAAGACCTCGTCTACCTGGTGGAGGTGAAATCCCAAAAGACATACGAGGACAGTATGTCAAGGACTGTGTGGATGAATACTATGTGCGGGTGAAGTCTGGCAAGACACAAAGCCAGAATGTAGTTATTGCTACAACCTCGACACCAGGACTCTTCCACGTGCCAGCAGGCTATAGTGCACTACTTCAAGAGAAGCAAGAGTTGGAGTGTCAGGTGTATGTGATGAGATCGCAGCAGGCGAGCAATGACACAGATGTTAGGACTCATAGTAAGGGTCTGCCCACAGACGAAGAGCAAGAGCAGGGTTTTTCTAGGCATTCAATGAAGGCAGGCAGGAGCCATACAAAGACCAGTGGAGTTGCCGGGTCTGGTTCACTATCACCCCCGGAGGACGTAGCCAACAAAAAGAGGAGTGGAGTGGTAAGGGTTGAATTGGCAGATGCATCATCTGATGAATCAGAAGACGAGCATCCACCAAAAGTTATGAGCAAAAAGCAAGTGTGGCTGGACCCCGCACCCAAGACTATACCTACTGCGTGCAGTGCAACACCAGAGCCAGAGATGCCATATCTCAATGTTCCAGATGTAACTAACGCGGGTAAGCAGGGAGGTCCAGCGAAGAAATTACCAAAGAAGACGGGGTTCGTTCCTTTTGCAGCCGAAGATAAGCAGGCAGCTTATCGCTTGAAGGCACCTGTTGAGGAGTGCGGGAGCTCGCCAGAAGTATTGGAGCGACTCATGAAGTCCCCGATAGCTGTAACAGTTGGAGAACTGCTTGCACTCTCAAAGATAGGTGGAGCAGTAAAACAGGAACTAACCATGAAGAGGGTTGCTCTTGGCAAGTCCAAGAAGAATGGCAAGCAGCAATTTGGACTGGTCATTGAGGAAGAGTCAAAATCTGAAGGAGAAGGACCTACTCAGGCCTTTCCATTCGCAGAGGTTGAAGATGAACAGAGTGATGGATTGCCAGCTGACGCAGTACATCTTTTGAAGATACCGTTTGTTGGAACCTTCATCGTAACCACTGAGGCTAGGAATGGCATCCCCGAGGGCACGCTTGTCTGGCAAGATCCTTTTGAGCAATACCTGAATGATGCAGAAGCCAAGGGAGAGGTTCTGAAGCAAGTCTATGTAGCTAAAGACTCACATGCCTTGCGCTCTGTCTTTCTCTTCATAAATGCCTCAGAGTGTTTTGAGAGCTTGTATGATACTGGATCACAAATTGTGTCCATGGTGAGCCATGTGGCAGATAGACTGGGTCTGATATATGATCCAGACATTGTGATCAACATGCAATCCGCGAACAAGCAAGTAGAAAGGTCCCTTGGCATGGCGAAGAATATTCTGTTCTTATTTGGTGACATTACTGTATATCTACAAGTGCATATCATTAAGGATCCAGCCTATGATGTTCTACTAGGTCGACCTTTTGATGCGCTAACTACAAGTACAGTGTATAACACAGCAGACGGAGGACAAACCATAAAGATACGAGATCCCAACTCCGTGCGATGATGAGCCTCCAGGCTCTGTACGCTCAGAATTCGCGGATTTTGCTTGATAATTAACGCTATTGTCCCTTCAACGGCCTTTCAGCAAACCAATGATTGCACGCACATTGATACCACTTTCACCCTACAGCAACCACTCCTTATGCACTTTGTTATCCATTCCATCTTGCCACACATCATAATTGCCGTACTTCATCACGGCAAGGCACCTTCGATCAACAATCATCCCAATATGGAATTGACGCATCACTCAGAAGCACTCAGTTGATGCACTCATTGATCACTTAATGAAAATGACGTGATTGGCACAAGTACCCTCCCAGCTACGGCAATTGCAGCTACGGCAACTACAGGCCGTGTTTACTAAGACTGTTACTTCACCAAGGCCTCAAGAAAATGTTGCCCCATGCATACTCCTCAGTGCGACGACTATCGCTCAGTAATCCGCAGCTAAACAGCACCTAACGATCCGCTCATCGCTCAGCAAAACCATACGGTTCGCATCCATACGCGGCAACGTCGACGAGTTGCTGTTACTTTAGAAGACAAAGTACCATATGTTTCCTCCGATTTTTACAAAGCCAAGGCCTTACAGCCTTACTAAGTCTTGTGTATTTTCTCTATTTATAAATTCGTACTTGTAGTATAAAAACTAGTTAGAAAACGTAGTTCAAGGGCAGTTCATCTCTAGTTGACCCCAGACTACGTCAATTATCGTCTCGCTCTAGTCTATCGCCAGTAAACAATGTTTATTCACCGTTCTACAGCAATATATCGTTTGCACCAGCATATTCTTGATTACATGTTGACTCTTGAGCTCACCAGAGTTATCTCACGGTTTTAACTGTGAAGAGTCCTTCGCTACGTGCTCTTCACTCTTAACACTATTGGTGCACGCTCATACTGTGCCAATACGTGATTGCCACGCTATACCTCGCCCCCGTTATCTTTTATAGGCCATCATCGTTTCACCTTCGCACCATTGGAGTTTTTTACAGTTTCACTTTCGTCATCATTATCGTCACCCACTTGGGTAGTCTCAGAGCAGACTTAGGATCAGTTTCAGCCAGTTTTCGTATAGTATCAGTCCCCCAAGTGGACTTGAAGGTTAGTTTGACATAGGATAGGATCGTTTCAGTACCAGACAAGTTTTGACATCGACTCAGCACCCTCGCATCGTATAGGACCAGTATCGCCACCAGTTTTTGTAGTTCCACGTTTTCTCTCACCAGCCCACCCTCTGCACCTCGTTCCACATTTATTTCGCCACTTGCAGTCCCCACGCCGTTTTCTCATCGCTTCGCTTGCCCACAGACTATTGCCGACCGTTTAGTCTATTCTCCATCGTTCACCCTGCTCTGATTACCGTCGAGCGACGTTTTCAAGTCTCGCAGCACGTTTTCTCATACGGATTCGTGGTATTCACGTCATACCCATTTTTGTTCTCTCTCATTTCGAGAGATCCCTACCGGCTTGAAGCCATAGCATTTAGTACTCGACTACCAAGCAGTACTACTTCGCAGACTTAAAGTCGCAGTGTATTCTTGCGTATAGAGGAATTGTTCTACTGCACGGAGGTGCCCTGAACCACTCGCACACACGATCGCCTTGATTGCCATGCTACTACGTTAATTACCCAATCTCATTCCGAGTTGGTGTTGCCATTGCCACGGAAGTCTTAGGCCCATCAGCGAAGTGCTGTGATACCCACGTTCCCGAGGGGACAGAAAAAGTTTGTAACGCATAAAGTTGAGGAGGGTTTTCAGTGATCGATGATTTGATTGACGATCAAGGAGAGTTAGCACTAATAATAGAAACTGATCAAGATGGAGATCTAATGATCAGTGGATATGCAAAACCCACAGGATCTCAAAAATTTAAACAGGATGAATTACAAGTAGTATATGCTGTTGCGAGCTCAAAGGTGTGTTGCGAGGATACAAAGGTGCACGGGACTTTATCCTCGTATTTTGGGGCGCTAAGAGACATCAAAGATATGAGAAAACAGAGGAAAGGGGCAGACGAGGCAGCAAGACTACTCAAAGCTAATCCTAGCAGGTGGATAGAGACGTATTTCTACAATACAGTAGATCCAGAATACACTTTACCCACAGTAGGAATGGTAAAGGATGTCTTTGCGACGATGAAATATAAACCAGTAGTGCAAAAGATCAGGCCGATTACAGGAGGATTACCTTCTGAGTTCAGGATTGTACGTGAGATTAAGGGAGATCCTCTTAAAGACATGCCTCAGTTGAGTATCCACCCATCGGAATATATGCCCACGGGAAGATACACCGCGGAGCGCAAAGAAATAATTGAGAAAGTACACAAGGAAGACTTCCTTTGGCCGGAAGAGCGCAAGCTCATGCACGAGTTTATGAGTGTCCAGAATGAGGGGTTGGCATGGGATGACACGGAGCAGGGGCATTTCAAGGAAGAATACTTCCCTCCAGTCACTATTCCCACTGTCGAGCATACACCTTGGATACAGAAAAATATACCTATTCTGCCAGGAATCTTTGACCAAGTGTGTAAGATAATCAAGACCAAAATAGATGTGGGTGTATACGAGCCATCAAACTCCTCGTACCGCTCTCGTTGGTTCTGCATAGTAAAGAAGGATGGAAAGAGCCTACGACTCATACACAGCTTGGAGCCACTAAATGCAGTGACTATAAAGCACTCAGGTGTGCCCCCTGCGACTGACGAGCTAGCTGAACATTTTGCGGGATGATCCTGTGGTGGAACCCTGGATCTCTATGTGGGATATGACGAGCAAACGTTAGACGAGAAGTCTAGAGATCTGACAACGTTTCAAACACCGTTTGGCACGCTAAGACTTGTGACATTGCCCATGGGCTGGACTAACTCGGTACCTATCTTTCACAATGATGTGACTTATATTCTCAAGGATGAGGTGCCGCATGTTACCATTCCATATGTAGATGATGTACCAGTATGAGGCCCGAAGACGCGCTATGAAACCAAGGAAGGAGGCTACGAAACCATAAAGGAAAATGCAGGGATCAGGAGATTCGTATGGGAGCATTTCCAGAACTTAAACCGCGTTGTACAGCGAATGAAATATGCTGGGGGAACTTTCTCTGGGCACAAGGCTGTACTCTGCGCGTCTGAGATCATGGTAGTTGGCCATTGTTGCACCTATGAAGGTAGAAAGCCTGAGACTGACCGGTGATGAGCCTAGACTTCTGTGGCAACGCAACACCCAAAACTCGGAGAGAGCTTAGGCAATTAACGTAGCAACACAGCAATCAAGGCAATGTGTTTACAAGTGGTTCGGTGCACCTCCGTGCGGTCAATTCCTCAATAACACAAGATACACTGCTACTTTTCAGTCAGCAAAGTAGTACTCTTGGTCAAGGAGTACTAATAGACGTTGGCTGTAAGCTGGGAAGGATCTCGATAAACGAGGTAGGACGGAATCTGGTATGACTTGAATACCAAGAAACCGTGATAGAAACTGCGAAAATGCTCTAGAGACCACGAAAATGGGTCTAGAAATTGTAGCAACGCGCTAGAAATCGTAGGGAGGGACTGGAAAACGTGGGGAGGGACTAGAAATCGTTGCGATGGACTAGTAATCGTGGGGGAGGGCGAGTAATCGTGTGGAAGGACTGGTAATCGTAGCAATGCTCTAGAAATCGTAGCAACATGCTAGAAATCGTTGCGATGCTCTAGAAATCGTGGCAATGGACTAGAAGACGTCGAAATAGCCTAGTAAACGTGGCTTGGGGTGTACCTAATATTGTGAGTCAAAACAATAGCAATAAACGTACGGAGACTGCAAGAAACTGGTAGAAATCGTAGCAACTGAGGTGCTGAGTGGGGTGCTGCGGCAATAGATGCACAGCAACTCCGAACAATGATAAAGACGAGGGTGATCCTATGGAGCTGAACTGGGCCTACACGGAGGCAATACTGAACTGTGCAATGAAAACGATGGCTATGTAGAAGGTGAAAGCGATGAAACAATCCTATGTGGTGAAAGTGAAGCGAGGTTGTGGCATTAAAAGACAAAAGCAAGTTATTGATGCAAGATTTCGTGTATTGGTGCAACCAACAACGTTTAAAGAGTAAAGCAAGCGGTGGGGAATAACTTGGAGTAACCGTAGCTGACTGATAATGCCATAGCCTCGTCAACTGGGTAAGAACTAGCTCTAAAAATGTGGTATCTACCTAGTTTTTATACTACAAGTACGATTTTATAAATAGAATATTCATTGAAGCCTTAGTAAGGCTGTAAGTCCTTGGCTTTTGTAATAGCCGTAGTAAACATATGGTATCTGTGGTTCTAAAGTAACAGCAAGTCCTCAACGTTGCCGTGTATGGATGCAAACCATGTGGTTTTATTGAGCAATGAGCGGATCATAAGGTGCTGTGTAGCTGCGGATTATTGAGCTGCAGTTGCCGTGCTGAGGTGTATGTGTGGGGCAACAATAATTCGAAGTCTTGGCACTGTAACAGCCTTAGTAAACGTGGTCTGTAGTTGCCGTAGCTGTAATTATTGTAGCTGGGAGGGTACTCGTGTCAATCACGTCATTTCATTAAATGATTGATGGGCACATCAACCAGATGCTTCTGAGTGATGTAGCAACCCAGTTTTAGGATGATTGTCAATCAAAGGTGCCTTGCCATGATGGGATACGGTAATTGTGATGTGAGGTGAGCTGGGAAGGATAACGGAGTGTGTGAGGGTTGGATGTTATGGTTTTAGGATTGTATCTGAATGTTTGTGGCTTATACTGTGAAAATCCATGGTATTATCGAGTGTTGGCAGTGTTATGGAGTATGTGGGGATTATAATGGTGTCGTTTCGAAGGTATTGGGTGATGGATGGGTAAATCCGCAAATTCTGAGCGTACAGAGCCTGGAGGCTCATCACTGGGTAGGCGTCATAATGAGATGGGGACCTTGTGAAGAATTAGGGGACGTATGCTTGTTCTTAGGAATGGTGGGAGTGCACAGAATGTTTATAAAGGACTATGCGAAGAAAGCGGATGCCTTGACCAAACTAACGCGCTTGAAAGTACCCTTTGAATTTGGCGAAGACCAGAAAGAGTCGATGCAAATGCTGAAAGACATGCTACGAGATAGTCCATCTCTGATGCCGATCGACTATGAATTAGAAACAGATGTTATCCTGGGAGTGGATACTTCGTACCGCACAATAGGATTCCACATCTGTCAAGTGGACCCAGATAATCCTAAGAGAAGATGCTATGCTCGATTTGGGTCGATCGTCTTGAACAAGCGTGAGGCCCACTTCTCACAGCCTAAACGAGAACTGTATGGGCTCTTCAGAGCTCTACATGTGTGTTGACATTGGTTGTTTGGCATACAGAAATTGGTGGTAGAGACGGACGCGAAATATATCGCTGGAATGCTTAGAAACCTGGATGAGGTTCCTAATGCTGCAATAAATCGTTGGATTGAGAGTATCCTCATGTTCCACTTTACCTAGGTACATATTCCTGGTGAGAGACACACTCCTGACAGCCTGTCGAGGCGAAGCTTCCAGCCTGGGGACAAAGAGTACTCAAACCCAGAAGATGAGTATGGCCCACCAGATGAAGACCCTTGGGAATTCATTAATGAAACAGAGGACGAGGTAGAAGATATAGCAGACTTCAAGGACAGGATTGATACCCAGCATGGGTATGTAACTATCGAGAGAGCAGTGCATGACTTTCATGAAGACAAGGTTATGCGAGAGGCCGTAGAGCGAGGCGAGACGTACTCAGTATGTTACAACACAGGACCTTTACTACCTGACACGGCAGAATATAGTGACGTTGCGAGCTATGATGAGGAGCACAGGAGCGGGTACGCAAGAATGCTGGATCGTCAGTTACCTCAAGTAACACAATGGCATGAGAATCCGACCATGCGACTTCCAGGCTTCAAGGATGATCAATACCAAAACTTCATTAGATATGCGAAGAATTTCATTGTGGATAAGGGCAAGCTATATCGCCATGACATCGAGTCAGAATACAAGCTTGTCATCTACCCTGAGAAGAGAATGTATATAATGAAGGCTGTGCATGATCAACTTGGACACAGAGGAATATACGCGACAAAGATGTTGATAAAAGAGAGATTCTGGTGGCCTGAGATGGAGCGGGATATCTCATGGTTTGTCAGTACCTGTGAAATATGTCAACAGCATCAGAAAACAGTTATTAAGGCCCCCCCAACCATGACCTTTATGCCTTCGATCTTCCAGGTATTACATGCAGACACTATGCATATGCCAGAGGCCTCGAATCACCATAAGTACATAGTACATGGGCATTGCGCATTAACGAGCTGGATGGAGGGCAGGATCTTAGCAAGTGAATCAGCACAAGCAATTGCAGAATGGTTATTCAAAGATATCATCTGTCACTGGGGCTGTATCTCCTTGATTATAACTGATAATGGCAAACCCTTCAAAGCTGCGGTAGCTTATTTGGAATGCAAGTATGGAATAAAAGGAATTAGGATCTCGCCTTATAACTCACAAGCCAATGGAAGAATAGAGCACCCACACTGGGATGTGCGGCAGAGCTTGTTCAAGGCTTGCAGGGGTAATGAGAAGAAATGGCACTACTACTTCATATTGATAATGTGGGCAGACCGTATTACTGTTAGAAAAAGAATGGGGTGTTCACCGTTCTTTGCAGTAACAGGAGCACATCCCATCTTACCCCTTGATGTGCTAGAAGCGACTTGGCTCGTGGAGTACCCTGGGAGGATCTTAGAGGACTGGGAGCTCCGAGGCTTGCACACAATAGCACTGGAGAAACACACTGATAAGGTAGCAGAAATGAGGGACACTATGGACAAGAAGAAGAAGCAGGAAACCTTGAAGTGCGCAACCATGCATGCGAATAAAATCAAGCCGTATACCTTCAAATGAGGGGACTTGGTTTTGATGCACAACAGTCAGATTGAGAGCACTTTGAATATGAAGATGAAGCCATGCTATCTGGGACCTTTAGTTATTGTAGACCGCTTGAGAGCAGGAAATTATATATTAGCAGAGCTGGATGGTGCATTAATAGGATCCAAGATTGTGGCCTTCCACATGATTCCATATCTGGCGTGCTGCTCTATAGAGATAGATGATAAAGTATTGCATTGGATGCGCAAGAATTCTAAAGAGCTGTGCAGAATCATTGAATCGCCAGAGCCTAAGGACAGATGGCCGGCAAACTTCACAGAAGAATTTGAAGAGATAGCAAACCCAAAGATCTCAGATGCTGTGAACTTAGATGAAGATTAGCACGCAATACGGAAACACCTTCCACAGGCCTAGTATTGTTCATAATGACAGGATGTACAGCGCTAGCTACTGTACTTGCAATAAAGAAGAGAAATACTGACTAAGGATACAAGTACCTAAAGCCTTGAGCGACCTGGAGGCTTAAATCAGCAAAGAGCGGAAGAGTAACATTGCAGATAGGTAAAAAGAGCTCCACATTGAAGTCAGGAAAAGAAAAAGAGAAAAGAAATTCGTGATATACCGCTAAGAGAAAACTGGAAGACCGATGAATACCATAGATATCGAGTGCCACTGGCCTGGGATTAGGCAGAGGGAGGCTCCATGCTAGATGAGGTGGAAGGAGCGGAAGAAGCTTCGGCCTCCAAAGTAGCGGTATCTCAAGTGTCGGCTGGCTCTGCAGCCGCTGGACAAAGGGCTGACTGTACATGCTCAAGCTCGTCGAGTAGAAACTCGCGCTGCTTCTCTGCAGCGTACAGAGTGTGCTGGAGCACAATGACATCACCCATAAGGGCACTCTCGAGCTTGGCCAGATGCTCAGGTCTCTCCACCATGAAAGGGCCCATGGACGATCCCTTATAACTCTCGTGAAGAGAATCAATGCTTGGAAGATTTCCCCCTTCCCCGGCATCTAGAGCGTGAAAAGAAATCAGTAAAGAGAACTAACGCACAAGGAAGAGGAAGAAAACTCACAGGTACTAGTAAGTCCAAGAGCTGAGGCCGCGCGCCACTCTCCAACTCCCTTAGCACCACAATGGAAATACTCCCAGGCTGAAGGAAGCAGGAACAACTATTTAGCGCACTTGCTAGCTCGAGCACCGTCAAAGACCTGTTGGAAGTTGGCTAAGCCACTTAACGAGTTAGAGAAAGAAGATAGCACGCAATCAAAAGAAGACTTACATGGGCCTTCTCAGGGCAATCTGTGAAAGGATGACTGTTGACACTGCAATGGGTGCAGCCAGAAGGCTCCTCCTAAAGCAAGAATCATTTAGTGAGGGGGATATCAGAGTAACAAGAGGATATCCTACCTTGGAAGGTTCCTTATGCTTCTCACCGACTGCAGCATCGTTACCCTTCGTCTTGGTAAACTTGAGAGACTTGGAAGCCTTGGCATTCTCATCATCGATGACCATCTTGAAGAGATTGGCGGTCAGAACGTCAAGCAAAGAGCGCGGAGACTGTGCATACTTTAATGGACTCAGCCTCGGAATCAGAATTAGCAGCTACCTTGTCTTGGTCATCATACTCCTCGTTGGACTCGCTCTCGATAGTAGTGCATGAACAACGAGTAGAGCGACCTTTTCCCTTGCCTCGAGTAGTAGCACCGGTCTAATATAGCACGTGTGAGGAAAACAAGGAGAGAAAGATACAAGGATAAGAACTTACAGGCTTGGATTCACGACAAGGACCAGTAGGCACAGGGGGAGCACCAGCACCTCCATCGTTGACCTGGCTGCGCTCGCTTTGAACCCACCCGGTAATCGTCTTAAGCACCTTATGGATAGGTTGCTTCGATGTGTTAGTATGATACTCCTTCTCGACAGCGGTACGAGTGTGAAAGACAGACTCCTTGAGATCCTTGTCTTTGGCCAACTCGACCTTGTAATGTTCAAGATGGGACTGGAGATGCGAGAAGTCAATCATAGAAATAGTGGAGCACATGAAGACACACAGTATACTCCTGGAGCTGATCAAGATGATCATTCGCAGTAGTAGCAGGATCCTTGCAAAGAGACATGATAACAGCCTTCACAACGATGAAAGTAGGAATCATTTTGAGAGATAGAGCGATAGAGCGTGAGCTGTAAGCACAAGTAGAGAGGGGTGAAGGGTTGGTTGGTTGAGTAGACTACCACCAAAACCTGACATCTTTTATACTCGAGCGACAGCAATACAACGGCAAAACTCTTAGCAGCCTTCAAGGAAAATATCATAAAAGTCAAAAAGTGGACTTGCAGAAAGTCCATGGGAATAGCTAGTACCCCACACAACAACATCTGAGTTAGAAATTTTTGACTTTATGAAATAAAGAATATTTGATTTTATGACTGAGGACAGTCAGATTCTTTTAGTGTGGGGGATATAGTAGTATACCTAAGGTATTACTATGACTATATTACCTGTAAAGGTACCATAAATTTTGCGATTTCTGCAGAACAGAAAGACAGAGCGCGGAGTGAGTATCTATGGAAAGAGGAAGAAAATCAATTTCGGAGTGGGATCAAAACCCATAGCATATGTCACGGAGTGGCGGCAAACCGACAAGAAAGACACATTTCATGTCGTGCGCCAGAGTTTAGGTGCTGAGCTCCACAGAGGCGAAGGAAATAATGCCTGGAGTGCAGTGAAGCGACTTCACATGAAATAACAAAGGAGAAGATACGAAAGAAATAGACAAGAGATAGTAAGAGCCATGTGGCAATCAGACACTGCAAATCAGGGCTATCAATGGAAGTCATGATACAGCCGGTACTTACTTAAACTCAAGAGATGCTTTACAGATATCACACAAGGTAGAGCGCGGATAAAAACGATGATATTTTAAAATTTTTGGGCCCTACAGGCCGAGAGGGACATGTGCAAGCTAAATATGTATGTCTGGCTACCGCTGGCTGCATCTAAAGTCCCTGGGTGCTGAGATAAACAAAACAAAAAGGAATCTACACGAAAACTGGCACAAGAAAGAAAAGATAGTCTATGTAGCTATAGAAAAAGTGTCCAGGATAAGTAATAGAACCTCAGTATATTTACTCTGCCTCAGATCCACCAGAGAACTTGCCAACCTCAACAATCAAGGACTGAACGAGCTCGCTAGCCTCGGCATACTGATCAATGATAGTGGTACCTCCCTCATGTGCGGCAATAGCATCAAGACCATCGACAAGACTGTGAAGAACTTTGTTGTGCTCGAGCATACAATCAACAATAACATTGTAGAGCGTGTCAATGTCCTTTTCAATACGTTCGGTGCGATGGCGCCCATCATAGATAGCTGAAAGAAGAGAAAATTGAGAGTCCACAAATGAGAAGAAAAGAAGACAGAAAGCTTACCAGGGTCACCACTCTGTACCAAGGGGTCGAGCAGGGTGGCCGCACGATGGAAATTGTGGGCGTCCAAGTGAGCAGAGCATCGACCACGACAGTTAGCCTGGCAATGGAGGCAAGCCTCTTTGCCTGGCTCAGCACCCTCCTCATACTCGCAAAGTTCGGGATGGCCTCCGATACTGCAATTAAAGCAGGGCCAAAAGAGCTGCGAAAGGATCAGATAAGCAAGAGACTAAGAAATCAAGAAGAGAATAAGTACATGAGGAACGTGCAAGAGGTGCACGTCGGCATCAGAATGAACACTGAAGATGGCAGTATGGTTGCCCTGAGTGGTGGGCCTGTAAAAGTGGTCATTAAATAACTCAGAAAGAAGGAAGATAGAGACTTACTCGAGAAGGCTTGCTGGAGCGGGAGGTAAAGCCGACCATTGAAGATGCTCCAAAGTGTGACGAGAGGTAGGCTCATGAAAGCGCAAGTTGATCTGCAGATCAAACGTGCGAGCATACACAGTATGATCCATGGGGTCCTGATGAGGAGGCATCTTGATGCGCCCGGAACCAGATGCAACAGGCTGATCCTCAGCAACAGGGGGTGTAGCAGGCTTGGTAGCGGTAGCAGCGGCAGAAGGTTTGACACCTTTGCAAGCTCGACCAGAAGGCGCTGCCTGATCGCCGAGTTTCTTGCTGGCAGCAGCTTTATCGGCAGCATGATGAGTGGCAGTCTGACGCGTGGTGTTGGCGCACACGTTAGCCTTTTTGTCTTTGGCTGGGGCACAGCTTTTAGAACAAGTAGAAGTGGCCAGGGCATCGATGATAGGTGAGAGTGGTGTGACAACTGGCTGTTTGCCCTTGGCTGGTGACGCGGGAAGTGGTGGGGCAGGAGCGACTGGCACAGCTAAAGGGATATATAAGAGCCCAGTTAAAGGCTTGCCGGTCAAAGCATGATATGCACAAGGAATGGAAGATGCAGACAGGGCTGGCTTCAACTTTTTTGGAGGCAGGGGCAGGTCAATGTTGCTGTCGGAGTGGTTGAACAGAGGACTGAACAGTGCGCGCTTTTGTGGGGCTGCAGGCGCTTCGTCATCAAACAGATAATCATCATAGCGCTCTGGAGAAACTGCAGAAAGAAAGAATTAAACAAGGCAAGAAAACAGAAAAAGAAACTCTTATGAGACCGGACAGATTTCTTCGGAGGAGAAGAGGGAGTGGGCACCTTCTTCAGGATAGAGACCTGAAAGAAGGTCAATCCTAACAAAGAAGACATAGCAGAAGAAGAGGAGACTTACAGAAACAGCCTTACGAGGTTCACGCGGGGACGAGGTAGTCACCCCAGAAGTAGGCTTTGCTTTGGCGTGGGCCTTGCAGTCGGTATATGCAGCCATATAGTCAGCAAAACCTGAAAAGACCAAAGTCAGTAAGAGGGAGGGACTACCAGAGAGTGAGGACTTACTGTTAACACCTCCGCTCTGAGGTGTTTTGATCATCATGGGATGAGGACGTTGACTAGAAGAGCAGACGAATAAGGAACAGAAAGAAAATAGAAAAAGAGAAGAACGAACGTGGAACCCGAAGGAGAAGGAGCAGCTACCTTGCTCTGCTTTGAAGGCGAGGGGGTGTTGCTCACATGGACTGGAGTGGCAGGAGTGGGCAGCGCGTGCGAAGGCCACAGTAAGCGATGAGGGATGCAGCGAGGACTGTGCTCCATGTATCCCTTCTCCCCAGGCAGTAAGAGTGCTGCATCATAAGTAAACTATAAAGAATAGTCAGTAGAAAGCAGAGAGAGTCAGGATAAAGTAATGCACAGAGCAGCGAGCACGTTCTTCCTGAGACACGGCCCAAACATGCCAGTGGGCTTGCTGGCAAGCCGGTGGCACTTTGGCTGTGAGCTTGCAAAGTTCGAGATGGAGCGCGATAGAATACTCCGAGTCCCAGAGGTCATGAGCCTGGAGGCCCTTGATATAGGTGGACTAAAGATAAGGAGTTAGGCAGACAACAGTGAAATCACAATGGAAAAGGGACACACGAGGTAGGAATGGGCATAATCTATCACACGAACCAGGTCCTGAGGCGGCGCTGATGAAGCAATCTCTGGGATGAAGTAGGCAGCGGCATAGGTACGAGCGCTGGATAGATTGGACACCAGGTCCTTGAGCGGAATAACGATGGAGGGGATGAGAGTAATCATTGGAGAAGAAAAGCGAGGAGAGAGGGAAACCAGTGTATAACACTGGGAGAGGAAAGATGCGCTCCTGCATGTAACGCAGGGATGGCAGAGAGAGTAGTGGTGGAGGAAAGAAAGGGAAAGATGGTGACTTAAAATTTTTAAAGCCCCAAGAAACAGCTTGACATGAACAAGCTCGTTGTTGAAGAAGTTCCCACAAGCGTGAGAGCGGAAGCACTGTGAAATGACTCATGCACTTCTTTTACAAAAATAGAGCATTGCCGCGGTAACCTGAACCCACACGAACCCACAGGAATACACTCAAAGGACCGTGGAAGGTCCAGATCTTAGTGAGGGGGATATGACATGCTCTGCAAGCATTTACGCGTGTAATTTTGCAATTTCCACAAGGGAATACATGCTACAGGGTCTATAGATTAAGGCACTAGGAAACTCAACAAGAGCACAAGGTTTATTATGCCAGTAATGAGATTACCAGAGTAAAGCTGGGTAGAGTGCATGACTTAACCTAGGAATGGTACTAGAAAGGCTGCACTAGGTATAAAGTCCCAGCGCTTGACACTAAGTGCTCTGACAGGGCATAGCACGCATGCACTAAGAATAGAACAGGACATGCTTAGGAGATAATTAAAACTTCATGCAACATTGATCCATGACGTGCAAGGCCCAGCAGATCCGGAACGTAGAGCTCTAGACTTTGTGATGTCAGAACTCGAGTAAATCAGAATCTTCTGACTTTGGCCAAAGCATGAGGCCTAGACAAGGAGCTCGTTGCCTTCACTATGATAGAATTCCCTCAGAGAATATTATGAAGCGAAATAAGAGTCGTGCGCGAGGCTGCAACTCCGAGGAGATAACAACTGATGTCAGTACATGTGTAATAGCAATGTTAACCGATGTCGCAATGCTCAGAGACAGGATCTGGCCCCGAGTCGGACTTCTGAGTCAGTGCCAAGCTATGGCGTGATAATTGCGACATGTGCGGGACGCAGGCGAAGGAGCTCGGCAACCTAAATGATACTAAAAATGGTACTGCTAATTTGTAGGACGTAGAATAGATAAATAGCACAGTGTAATTGTAGTGTACAGGTTTTGGACCCCTGTTGTAGTCGCGCGCAAGCCCCCAGCTTGATGCTGATGAGCCTCCAGGCTCTGTAAGCTCAGAATTCGCGGATTTTCCCTGCTAATTAATGCTACTGTCCCTTCAACAGACTTTCAGCAAACCAATGATTGCACACACACTGATACCACTTTTATCCTACAGCAACCACTCCTTACACGCTTTGTTATCCATCCCATCTTGCCATGCATCATAATTGCCATACTTCATCACGGCAAGGCACCTTCAATTGACAATCATCCCAATACAGAATTGACACATCACTCAGAAGCACCAGTTGACACGCTCATTGATCACTTAATAAAAATGACGTGATTGACACGAGTACCCTCCCAGCTATGGCAATTGCAACTATGGCAACTACAGACCATGTTCACTAAGGCTGTTACTTTGCTAAGGCTTCAAGAAAACGTTACCCCACATGTACTCCTCAGCACGACGACTATTGCTCAGTAATCTGCAGCTAAACAGCACCTAACGATCCGTGCCTCGCTCAGCAAAACCATACGGTTCGTATCCATATGTGGCAACGTCGACAAGTTGCTGTTACTTTAGAAGACGACATACCATATGTTTCCTCCGATTTTTACAAAGCCAAGGCCTTACAGCCTTACTAAGTCTCACGTATTTACTCTACTTATAAATTCATACTTGTAGTATAAAAACTAGCTAGAAAATGTAGTTCAGGGGCAGTTCATCTCTAGTTGACCCAGACTATGTCAATTATCATCTCGCACTAGTCTATCACCAGTAAACCATGTCTATTCACTGTTCTACGGCAATATACAGTTTATCCCCACATATTCTCGATTGCAAGTCAACTCTTGAGCTCACCAGAGTTATTCCACGGTTTTTAACTGTGAAGAGTCCTTTGTTACGCGCTCTTCGCTCTTAACACTATTGGTGCACGCTCATACTGTGCCAATATGTGATCGCTGCGCTATACCTTGCCCACATTATCTTTTATAGGCCGTCATCGTTTCACCTTCGCACCATTGGAGTTTTTACAGTCTCACTTTCACCATTGTTATCGTCACCCACTTGGGTAGTCTCAGAGCAGACTTAGGATCAGTTCAGCAAGTTTTCGTATAGTATCAGTCCCTCGAGTGGACTTGAAGATTAGTTTTGACATAGGATAGGATTGTTTCAGTACCAGACCAGTTTTGACATCGACTCAGCACCCTCGCATCGTATAGGACCAGTATCACCGCCAGTTTTCATAGTTCCATGTTTTCCCTTGCCAGTCCACCCTCAGCACCTCATTCCACATTTATTTCACCACTCGCAGTCCCCACGCCATTTTCTCATCGCCTCACTCACTCATAGTCTATTGCCGACTGTTTAGTCTATTCTCCATCGTTCACCCCACTCCGATTACCGTTGAGCAACGTTTTTCTAGTCTCGCAGCACATTTTCTCATATGGATTCATGGTATTCATGTCATACCCATTTTTGTTCCCTCTCATTTTGAGAGATCCCTACTGGCTTGAAGCCATAGCATCTAGTACTCGACTACCAAGCAGTACTACTTCGCAGACTTAAAGTTGCAGTGTATTCTTGCATATAGAGGAATTGTTCTACTGCATGGAGGTGCCCCAAACCACTCACACATGATCGCCTTGATTGCCATGCCACTATGTTAATTAACCAAGCTCATTCCGAGTTGGTGTTGCCATTGCCATGGAAGTCTTAGGCCCATCAACACCATAGCTTCAGGACTAGTTTGTAACTTCGAGCGAGAGAATATACCTAGAATTGAGATCATATCGAGTGAATTGAGTTGCACGTGAGGCATAGAAAGCTAACACGGCACTTGTGTCATTGTTAATTGGTTGGGTGACTTGTGCTCTGACCTGAGAAAAAGAGTTTAGTGTCATTGAGAACACACTCTTGTGCTTTGAGGGTTTCGTGTAATGCGAGGCACTACAGGTGGCAGAGGTTCAAACCCTTTGGCTTGATTAGTGCTTGCTTGAGGGTGTATATTTCCCAAGTGGCATAGGTTCAAACCCTGTGGCTTGCAGATGGGGTTTTATAAGGTTTCTGTGTGTCTGGATCGCATAGGTTAGAACCCTGTGGATCTACGATCAGTTTGGAAGCTCGAGCATGTAGGTTTGAATCCTGTGGCTTTAGTGGAAGGTTTTGGGAAGTGTTTCTGCTTGGAGCGCGAAGCTTTGAGTCATGTGTTGTGTGTTTTAAGTCATTTGAGGTCATTCCATGTGTTGCTCCAGACTTTGGGAGGGTTTTGTGTATGTCTCTTGATGTTGCGTGTATTGTACTACACCTTGCCTTGAGGCCCAGCGACAACTGTTGCTCCTCTTGTTATTAAAAGCCTTTGGACTTAGAGAAATCAAGATATGTAGCGTGCACTATTTCTATACGTGTGTATCCTATATTCTGAGAGTTTGGTTGTTTTGTTTCTATCTGCTTCTATCGCATCAGAATCCCCCACAAACTTGAGGGTTTGTGTGTGTAGTGTTGGGTGTGGGTGTGATCAGTGTCTTCGAAGCTGTTGCATTTCTAGCTTGCACGCACAGAGTCTCTTCAACGTCATTAATTGCATGACAAGCCATTAGTCTTCAAAAACGTTCTCAAGATCTCAAGCGTTTGAGGTCTAAAGTCTACGAAGCTAGAAGGAATGCCGCAGTTAAATTCGAGAAGGACCATGAATACTCTATCAGAGACTTCAACTTCCAGAAGGGAGATTTAGTTTTGATGCACAACACACAGATAGAGAAGGCTCTAAATTGTAAAATGCGTGCCAGATATTTGGGTCCCTTAGTGATCTTGGGGAGGAATAAAGGTGGCGCATATCTCCTTTGTGAATTAGATGGTTTGACCTTCGCAAGACCAGTTGCTGCATTTAGGCTATTGCTGTACTTCGCCAGGAAGAAGATTGACGTACTGGATATCAATGTGATCATTGACATGCCACCTATGTGGATCAATGATCTCTTCACATCATCAGATGATGGTACACTCGACGACCTCCCAGATCTAGAAGGAGTGCATAATGAAGCAGAACTTGCTTGATTTTCATGTGAGACATTGGCGAAAACCAAAAATTTTATATAAATAATTGGGCTCCATTTTGGAGCCCCTACACATTCATTCATAGCTAATTATTCTGACTGGTATATCCATACCAGTCCCTCGACACTCTTTCAAAATATGCCCCTGCAAAATTGTCTGTACAAATTGAATACAACCACTTAGGTGACCATGGCAACTCTAGTAACGACCACGATGACTGGAGCCTGCCTTGCTCTGCCAATTTCCTCCATAGTTACCGGGGACACCATCCTGGTACTCGACGGATGCCTGGGGAGGCGGAGTCCAGCTGCCTTTAGAAGGACAGTTAGCTTCACCACAACTGCCCCAACCGCAGCAAGTACAAAGAGCTGGAACAGGGTCTGGAGTCTCCATGTTAGAATCACAGTTATTATGGTCGCAACCTCACCCAGCACATTCCTTAATGTACTGGGCGGCCTCAGCTTTACCTTTACCCTTCCTGTCATCCTTCTTGCCCTTGCTCTTTGAATGGTTCTTCTTACCATGGCCATGACCTGAATGCTGGTGCTTATTCCTCCACCAAGGAACATAGGTTTTGCGAGAAGACGTAGCATGATTGTTGGTCCACATCTTGGCTGCAGTACTAGCCTCTGCTTCCTCTTGAGCACACATCTCATCGAGTTTAACCGCAACAAGACGGTAATGCTGGACAAGGATGTGGCGAATCTTCAGGTGCAAATAGAGATCATGGGTGTTAGACTCCAACTGATGGAAGAAAGAGTCCTTCATCTTCACCAACGAGGCTATAGACTCGCCCTGAGGAGTGAACTGTTGATAGTTTGCCCCAATGAACTCTGCTGTGTTGTGGACGATGGCTTCTGTATGAGGATCATCACTAATGTCAGGCGAAGGATCTGTAAACACATGGAATTAGTAACCACAGACCAGAAAACGTGGAAGACAAGAACTTACTAGCTCCATAAGGGTCAGCATCAATGAGCTCATCAATAATGTCAAGGATATTTTTATTGTTCTCCGGATGAGGATCCTTGAATGGCATCAAAAGGATTTGTCGGTCAGGAAGGCCTTCGATGCAGCGGCGAGTCACAGATTTGTGGCAAGCATGGCAGACCAAAGACAGCCCAGCAAAAGTACACTCGGTGCCCTCAAGAATGCAAGGCCTGCAAGGATGAACAGCCTTAGATTCATGTCAATACAAAAGAAAACACAGATTTAAAAAGAAAATGTACCTTGGCGGATCGAGCAGGACATCGATGGGCAGGATGACTAGGAGTGCCCAAGCAATAGGCACAGAAAGTGTTGCCGTACTGGCAGCCTTAGCAGCTATAATCATATGTCAGAACTGTCAAATGACACATTGTCTGATATATCCAGAGTGTCAATTGACAGGTGACCTCAAATAAGTGATTGAGCACTGTCATGGGCACTGGTCACTATTACACGCCTCCCTCCCACTCACTGTCACACAGCCACCTGTTCCTCACTGTTGGCCATGCCTGCTCCCATACTTGTGCTCACTGTAGGCGCATTTTTCCGTTTTTGGTTTTGGTTTCAAATAGATTTTTTTAGGTTCCGTTTCATCCTGATGACTAAATGAGGGGCAGGTAGGGTATTTTCGAGGCTCAATTACAAGTACCTGCTCCTCACCGTCAGCCACCACTCCACCTCCCGCCCTCGTGCTTGTTGTTGGCGCATTTTTCTGTTTTTGGTCTGCCTAGAAACATATTTTTCTTGGTTCCGTTCCTGATGACTGAAAGGGGAGCGAAAATGGTTGTTTTGACACTGTGCCTCACAATCATGGGTTCCTACTGTTGCATCAACTCAAACATTCCTTCATACCTGTGAAATTACTTTTTTCTCTTTCATATTTGTGCTTAAAGATGAGTTTTTGCTTACATTCTTCATTAGCCAGCCTCAAACATGTTGTGGTACCATGGACTTATACTCTCCAGCCTCTTGTCTATCAACCCGGTCTTCTCTGGATCCTGTGCCACCACTCTCGCTTGCATAGGCCGCCTCTGAGGCTCTGACTCCCTTTTCTTGGCAGACCAAATCTTTGTGATAGGCTTGTGAACATGATCGCAATCGACATAGATTTTTATCAGGGCCATTTTGGCTTCTTTCAATCACTTTTTCTCCTTGACAACATTTAATAAATGTCTCCCTGAATACACTTATCAGCCCACTGATTCCATTACCAACAGAAACACACCCATCTAAGCATTTGATACTTATTTCTAAGTTCTAACATGAACCCAGAAGGGAACACCCTTGTTCAGCATTCAAATTGGTTTGCAATGTGAAAATAAGACAAATTATATCTATTCAAATGAAGTCCACAATCACAAAGGCAAGTCAAGTGGTCATGGTACAAGAAAGTACAAAGTCAGTGTCCTCCACAGCCATTAACCAATCCTGCAATGCCCTTTGTGCCGCCACCTCTTGATGATATCCCACCTTCTTCATGCCTTTGATCACCCATGACCAGAAGCACAGCACTGCCATGATACTCATCCACCTGTTTAGTCCGTGAATATCCATGACACCCCAGTCTCCTTCATGTCGTCTATCAGGCCTCCCATCTTCATCCCTTGCCAACATTGTATCCTCGTCGTCTGCATGCTGGCGAAACTCTGGTTGCAGCACAGACCACCAAGCCCAAAATTTCGTTTGGAACTCCCCGACGGTGTTTACACTGGACACGACTGCTTGGAGCCGAAACATCTTTGGGTGAGCGCACGAAATCCAATCGTGCACAGCCTGAGGTCGATTTATTGCCCTGAATTTCCCCCTCGAAGCCCATTTCTTTGTCTGTTCAAAGTCAATCCATTTCTGCAGGAGCGCCACGAACTCCGGCGGCAGGGAATCATGTTGGAACAAGTCAAGAGAATTTTTCGCCCACAGGGGGGCTTTCTCTGGCATAGAGAGCTTTGCGATCTCAGTGGAAGCTTGTGTTGCCAAGGTAGTGCCATTTGTCCTTTTGGAAGTCGTTTCCTCTTCATTCATCTGCCGTTTTGCTATATATGTAAATGTCAGTTAGAAGAAAAACATCAAGTCATACACACCTCTTTTAGCACCCTTCCCTGTACCTTCTCCCATATCAGCACTCTTCCGCTTTGCTGAATGAATGCTGCTCGTCTCGCTCCCCTTCCGTATCCCCTTTGCCGACTGTGTCGCCTGTCCTCGTTTGTGCGGCTGTTTGCTCTTCTTAAGCTCCTCTGTTCCCTTCCTTTTCTTTGCCTCAACACTACTTATAGTTGGCCCTCCATCCCCTGTTGAAGCCGAACTGGCTTCTTTGCCTTTGTCTCTTTCAGCATTTGCGACTGAGCTCCCTGATCCCTCAGATGCTTGAATGTGTGGTGAGTGCTGCGATTCCAATGACCTAGGTGAAGATGGGATCGGTAGTCGTGGTGGCGATGGGATAGGCAATCGTGGTGGTGATGGGATGGGCAATCATGGTAGAGAGATCCTAGGAGATCCAGGCTGGGATGGTACGACGGGTAATCGACCTTGACGTTCAGGAGGTGGGGGTGGCTGTACTAGCTGTGTCGAATGCACACTCAGGTCCACACCTGACAACGCAATTGGCATACCGCCTTGACCAGTAAATGGCGACTCTCTCTCTGACTGGTCTGGTCTCAGGGATGTCAACACCTTCAGGTCAGAAGGCTGACGGTGTGAAGATGGTGGTGGAGCTGGGCCTTGACCCGATGCTTGCTGCACTGAAATTATTGTGGGAACTTCCCCTTGCTCTGAATTCACACCTGATTTTTCCCTCGTTGCTGTGGTTTGCTTGCTCATTGATGGGAGTATGGGCTCCAGAGTCCTGCTGGCATTGTATAGCAGTCTGTCCACAGGGTACATTGAAATACCATTCTCCTCAGTTGTGAAACCAATACTATCAAGTGTTGGGGTATCCAAGGGGAGCGCACACCCATGACACATCTCCACGGCTGGTACAACCAAGTCAGGCTCACCGGACAAGGTAGAAATCAACAAGACACCGAACTCACTATAGCATTTCTTCAAGAAGTTCCCAAACATCAAGACAAAGTACTTCTTATAATTGTCATTCTCAGCCTCAGCAAATGTTTGCTTCATGGACCCTAACATCCGTCCAGAGTGTAGTCTGTATTCATAGAAGCTGAAATGATTAGTGCATCGCTGCCAATAACAATTTGACGCACCTGGTAATGTGGAGCTGTCCACTGTCTGCAGGTTGTGGACCTCCAATCGCAAAGAATACCTTATTCCCTGTGCACTTGGCCACCATATCAATAAATGGCTGTACCACTGTCAGAAGAAGTTCAATACACCTACAAAATGTGAATAATCTTCAAGCTATAATTCGCAATCACACGTACTTTTGTTGGTCACTCAGGTCAGTTGAAATTGGCACGTTTAACTTCTCCTCATACTCCTTCTCTGCCTGTTCAAATTCTTCTACCGACATCACCTCCCAACCATCCCGCTCCTCCTTCGGCAGTGCCTTAAACAACTTGCTCTTGATCTTGTTCAAGTTTCCAGCATGACACTTGCCCTCGCCAGCCTGCTTCTTGGCTTCCTCAATCTTTTCCGGGTTAGCCTTCGCCCAAAGTGCCAGTGCCTGTGCTTTTCAAGGTTTGGCCAAACCAACACCTGTGATCTGGTGGAGGAGAATGGTGAAGGGATTTTTGGCACCAGAATCCTTTGCGGACATATCCAGACTTTTGGTATACTGATATGCCAGCCACCGCTTAATTTGCTACAATGCCATCATCAGTAATGCTGCAGACAAATGAGAGGCAACAACGTGTCTAGATAGCACACTCACCCCGATTTGCAGATCCAATGTGGCTTGCTCAGCCTTGTATAATACAAGCTGTCTCCTGTACTCCTCGGCGCTAAGGGAATTCTCGTCGGGTGCTGGCGTTTCCTTGTCTGGGGCAGCATCGTCAACGTTGGCAAGATCTTCAGGACTAAGCTCGATGTTGTGATCCAGCAAGACTGGGTATCTCTTGAAGTATTGTTGCACAACATCCATCAACTGATCCTTGGCCCTACCGTCTGCTACAGCCTTTGTGTATGGCTCCCTCTCTCCAAGCATGAACTCCTTTCTTGAACCAAGAAATATGCCAGGATTTACCATCTGGACAAGGACACGGTAAGTATCTGACCAAGAAAATGAGTGAACATTCACCTTTTTTTTTGCTGAAAATGTCACTGGCGGAAATTGTTTGGATAACACCCGAGTTCACTGTTACTCATGCGATGATGGGACTAAGATTTCAAGGCAAAGTGTCTGTTCCTCGTGGCACTCTCTTGATGTTGGAAATTGGTCTGTCTATTTATTCCATCTCTAACAGAAAAAAACCACTTTATCCTATCTAGGATCTATCGATCGTCATCTCTGGGTACCCCACTCCTCCCTCCAAGTCGTATCCCACCTCCTTTTGGTAGTCGTTTCATGCTTCATCTCTGAACTTCTCTTGTCCATGAGAAGTGAGCACTCCAGTATGGTCTGCACACCTCTCGTGGTTGTGCTGTCAGATAAATGTTGGCCCTAGCTACATAGCTACACCCATGCCGCCATTCCGCATTCATGACAGTGTTAATGAGGAAGGCAAGTTTATGTTTGGCCTTCATTCCATCTGCAATTCTCACTGTACAAAATTAGAGCGTATACTCCTACTGTTCAATCCCCCCTTGCTCTTTGTATCAAGTAGGAACCTGGAATGTCCTTGCCACAAATGCCACCTTGCAAGGACCCCTTTTCCACGACTGGTTCTCCCACCAGTCTGTTGAAGCCTGAAATGCACATCAACTCCTCTGCAAGGGACCCTTTCTCCCCTAAACATCGGCACTAGCTCAACGACACATTCCAGTCCCTCACCCAAAGTATCCAGCCTCTCCTGAACTTTGGCACTGTTTTGAAGACCACAGGTTAGTATCCTACCTACTATTGGGGCTCATCTGACTCTCTCAAAGAGAAATGACACAATCTTGCATACAGATCCCCTATTTGAAGCCAGGTCCAAGTGAATGGCTAGGGAAGTATGTCCCTTCTTCCGGTCTCAATTTGATGTTCTTGGAGACAAATTTGATGCTTGAATTGCAGCTGCTTCCGTAGTTGCCTCCGCTGCTTGAAGCTAGATGAAGAATCACCTTGAATCAGGCCTACATACCAGCTATGTTCACTTTGACCAATCCAAATTTTATTTCTGCCTTATATACACCTTTATTGTTGGCCTTCAGCAGCAGCTATATTTTCAATTGTTGGGCACTAATACAAGTCAAATAAACCTGGCTGTGTGCTGGCACACCAATTTGACCTTGAATAAATCTGATTTCCTATTCTAAGAATGTTTGCATGGGTAGAAATGATATGCAATCTGCGAAACTACCCTGCGACGATGGGACTGTATGTGCCTAGCCTTGCTTCAAGCCCCTCTCCTTCAAACTTTCAGCCACCCTATGTCAAAAATATTGTCTCCAACAAAGTCCAAATGACAGACACTAGAGAGACTCACTGTTTCCATAGTCGGCACCATTCGCGTTCCTTCATGGTGAGCTGTTCACAGTTGGAACTCCGATACTGCACCTGGGATGAGTGCACCTTGGCCCTCAGAATGTCTCACTCTGCCTGTGATAGCCAGCATTCACGCTCTCAACGACTGGTACAGGTGTCTGAGTTCTCGCAAGGGGAAGGAATGCCATGACACCTACACTTTCATTGCCTGCCTGCTTTTCTCTGCCAAAATTTCTTGATTCCTGTGACAAGACAAAAATGAGTACAATCAGTGAAACTATGGGTGAAAGATGTACCAGTTATAATAACCTCATGAAGCGTGCTTGGACGAGGGAGTGTTCTTGATTTGCAAGGCCATGATGGTGAGGAGTGGATCCTCATCGTCCAAGAAATCTCGCCAGGTTTTGATGACATCTGAACGCATGGTAGACATTACAATCAGAGAGTTATGTGATGGGCTGGTTGTTAGCCGGATGATCACATATGTGAAACTTGCCACGCATATGTGAAACTTGCCATGGTGCTCGTCAATACATGTCCTCATAGGCATGTTCCTGACTTTAAAACTTTCCAGTAATACCGTCAGAGGTCTCAGTGAGGTTACTCCCAGTTTGTTGTTGCAATGACCAAGTCAAATAACCACATGTGACAAAAATGGTTTTGGTTCATGCATTTCACCGATGCAGTATGCTACTTCCAAACATAGCTTCAGTTAGTGTCAGAAAAAAATTCAAGAGGTGCATCGCTGATTTTAACTGAAAGAATCACGCTGTGTAAAGGTATTGGAAGTATGTTTATTCCAATTAAGTACGTCATATATAGGTATCAAAAGTATGTTGGTTAGGCACAACTGGTCTGAAATTCTTCTAATGTAGAGAACATATCCACCCCCTTTCACCAGCAATCACCACGCTCCCGGTGCACGTTCACTAAGTCATCCTCGCTAAGGCTATTCCAGTACTCCTCAGCCATTTGATATCCATAGTCGACCCATCGAAATAACCCCCCGGCCGCATACTGCATAAAGGAGTAGCGCTTTTCGCCTCATCAGATCCATGTGTTTGAATGTCGCAGAATGGTGGATGGTATCAGGATTGTGGATCCAGGTGGAAAATTGAGAACAAGTTTGAGGTCCCACAGGACGAGATGGCCACCCCTTCGGTAGTCAAATTGCCCTAGGGCAGTGATGGCGCACCATCCAAAAGGCAGGTTTCCAGAGTCGGTATGAGGAAAACAAAGGGTCTGCAGACCAAAGTTGAACATCACACAGGCAAAGATGCTATTCGCCCAATTCAAGACAAGACTGGCATCGTGGAGAAGGAGGTCCCGGAGATGAGTTGCATAGTAAGAGAATGTCTTGGGGGCCCACGTCGCAAATGCAGCTTGGGTAATTTGTTAGACCATGTCATCTTAAGGAGAGGTACTCACCACTAGCAAAGCCAGCCAGACAAAGGAACAGCATGCAGTTGATCAGAGTCATCAAAGCTGCAAGGTTGGCGGCATTGTGATGTAAATTTTGAGGATGCTTGACAGCCTGTCAAAAGAGACCTGTAGATATTGAGTCGCACGCACCGTTTGGCCCCCCCCATAAGATATTCCAAAGCTTAGGGCTGCAAATCGACTGCACTGGTGCTTTCTTTGCTCCTCTGAGAAGTTGCACTTAGGTCGCAACTCTTCTAGCGTGTCAGCAGCTTGTTCTGCAAGTTTAGGCCATCAGGGGTCATCAGGCTGACCAGCCATGACAGCCATGACCCTTCCCTCGTTATCCATGATGGGTGTAGGTATTCTGGAGACATCTGGTGAGCAGAGACTGTTGCGTACCCATAAGATCACGTACCTTCCCTGCCATGGCCTGTGAGCGAAGCTGTATTTTGGGCCAGTCAGTTCCTCTAATGTATAGAGTTGTTTCCAGGTGTCTTCAACTAGGCCAACGTACCCTGTTGAAGCATGTGGCACCTCATTCATTTCGAAATCTGTCGTTAGGGGCTCAGCCAGCTGAACATGTTTTGCCTGCATTCGAGGGGGCACCAAATAATCAGTAATGGAGGCCTCAGCCCGAGCCTCCACTCGTTTGCGTTTGTGCGAGGCTTTGCTCTGCTTCTTGGCATGGTGTTGACAGGATGTACCCTGCAGATTATTTGATGGCGTTGGGGCTGCAAAGTCAGAGGGCGAGAGGGTGAGTGGCTGGGGATTGAAAGGCAGCTCGATGGACGGTGCGAGGGATGGTGAAGGTGGGACTGATGAGAGGGGTGAGTGACTATCCCATGGATCAAATGCATCCAGCGATGCCAATCGGTCTTCTTCCTCCATTTGAGCCTTTATGAGCGCATCAAAATCGAATGAAGGGTCAGGAACAACGATCGAAGGGATATCCCAGGGTGAAAACACGTGTTTCGATCACGTCTGTGCCTGGCATTTTAGAGTGACAGCGTTGCAGGGTACTGGCCAAACTCACTGTCCTTGGGCTAAAAAACTGCATCAGAACATCTGTGAAAATGAAGGTCAGTAGTCAGAATGATAGAAAGGAATGGGTGTGTGAGCTATCCCAATACACACATAGCCCACCACGTCCAGTTCAAATTTCTGGGCCCGAATATTCATAACGGGGGTGGTGTGCTACAACGTGTATGGAATTGCTCATGAAGTAAGCTCACCTGGAAGTAGCTTCATGAGAGCAGCGCAAGGCAACGAACATGAAGGCCGATGAGGGTAGCTGAGCTCTGCGGAAGAGCTGCTGTTGGAAATAGTTCTTAGAGTCACGATTGTCACGATTGGAAAATAAATGATATCACGTGATCTGACACATTACTTTCATGCTCTTTCATGCCATTCATCGAGATCGTAAATGGCAAATGGAGGCGTATCGGCTGGGGGCCCCACGTAACAGTCACTCAAGACCGAGTGGAACTCGACTGGGATTTTGAGGTCATCTATTTGCACGAAGTCGCAGTATCCTCAAGCAGGTGAACATACTACGAAACACCTCGTTCACCACAGAAAGGGCGGACGACATGGGTCTTAGGTGACTCTTGGAAATTTCAAGACAATACTGAGCTGGCATTGGATGATGAAGGTGGCAAGGGTTTCTGGCAAGAATTGATGGGCAAGATGTCTGAGAGCCATGTTTTCAAGCAGGCAGACCCTTGTCCTTTGAAGCAAAAGCAAACCAAGAAAAGCAAAGTTTCGGTACATGGCCATAGCTATGGAAGTACAAATATCAGGTCTTGATCTCCTTGATAGTGTTGCCCCCAGTCGTTTGGAAAGAGAAGTACGCCTCAGAATATCTGGATGAGATCTTGCACCATGAAGGTTGGAGCGATAGCCATCATGCTACTGGATGCCCAGATTGCATTGCACGGGGGTCAGAGGTAGCGAATAATGTCGAGTTTCGTTGCCAGGACTGTTCTTGGGAGACTTAGTCTGTCGCAGTTGCTGTGTTCACTGTTATTGACAAAATCCACTGCACTGCATTGAGGTGAGGTGTTTACGATATCTCCAATGAAGTGAATACTCATTCGGGCTCCATAGCAATGGAATGGTAGCTTTTTCGAACATAGCTCACTCCAGTCCATTGGTCTCCATGTTCAGCTGAACCACGTTAGCATGCAATGCAGACGGCCCATCCCCTGTCACCAGGAATTTGAGGTACTTCACATCAATGGCATACATCGAGTATCCATCGATTATTGTGGCTGTGAGAGGCAAATCCCTTACCACATCCAGCTCCTATGGCGGGGTTGGTATCCAGCAAGTCAGCAGCAACCACAAACATGTGCCTCGCATTTTTTGAAGCTGCTGAAGAGAGGTGGCTGGGGCCATGCCATGGATGGTATCGCTGGTATGCAAATGGGCAAATTAGCAGTGTTGTGCCTGTCCTGCCCTCGTCTGGGTATCAATTTGCCCAAAGGATGGGAAGACGCACCACCAGAGTTCAAGTATGTTATCAGTTCTATGGTAGTTTGTCACAACTAAAGGCAGGCAACTAGATTTCTTTACATGGTCATCCTCTGTATGGACACCAATTTCTGACTGAAAAATCAACTGGTATCATCATTCTCAAGAGACCTGGGTCTGGGCATTGGATATACCTACTTTGTGCCTAGAGCGGGGTACAAAGAGTATATATTGAACAATGCTATGGACGAAGATGTATGGTATTATCTGGTTTTCTCCTGAAGAGAGTATGCTGATGTCACTGCAGATCAGCACTTGCGTAGGCTTCGCAGCTCTTGCAAAAGCTGACACCAAGTTCTCTAGGGGTCTCTGCTATACTGGTGTGGGTGCTGTATTGTGTGGTAGAGGGGAGTTTGTGATGATGGTGGGGAACCTACACAAAGGAGAGCGGTGAGTACTCAACCTATGCCATCAAGGTTTGGATCCAGCTGATGGCCGCTATCCCAGATATGCACTGATGGATTACATCTTCGGATCATTGCTTTTGAAGTCTGGACATTCGCTTGCCACCATCATAAGCTATGATATTGCGTGCCAGTGGTTCGTTCACCTGTTCAAGAGAATGAAAGAGTAGCCGAACGAAATAAAACTAAGTGAGGGCCTCGACCTTACATCCACTATTTCAAAGTTCCATGAGCCAGCCCATCAAGAGGAAGGACATGAGCAATTCTCATGCAACTTGCTTCCAGGATTGGGCGCCTCAGATTTGGAGGTTCTGGAATGCATATGGGGCCTGCATAACTTATTGGGAAACTCGACGAAGACTATGGGACCAGGATCACGACAGGATGTCATTGACGACCACTTTGGGTTCTGGAATTGGATGAAGTACATTGCGATGGGTGTGTTCGTGGATTTCTGTGCCTGGCTTTAGGATGTGTCTGATCTCAGCTGTGTAGGGACGACGTTGGCTAGAAAATACAAGGCTGCAATCAAAGAACATAACATGCAAGTGGAGGGTCACTGAGGATTCACAGAAGGGATTCTGGCACATTTAGTGGAGGAATAGTCTCTCATGTGCATGAAATGGGATGGCGCTCGATATCCAAAGATGGTGGTGAACCCCTTTCATTTTGACAAAGAAGGTCAGTTGAGATCATTTGTTCGGTCGTGGAGTGTCTGACTTTGCATAGGCATGGGTTTGAAGGAAGTTGAGAAGGAGCTACAAGAGGAAGAGGCTGAACGTTGATGGCGCAGAGGACTGGTTTGCCATGCAACCAGCGCTGACTGTTTCATTGTGCTTGGCTTAGAACTGGAAGAATCTCAGTGAGTTGGAATTGGATAGACGCCATGAGATGGTCTGAGAGGCTCTTTTCAGGTGAAAAGTTCAAGCATTGGCACAGCAGCATAAGAATCCAACATGGCATCAGAAAGCAGCCTTAACTGAGCAATGGAGTATACTCCGTACAAAAATTCAGAACTGGGAAAAGCTCTGTGTGATCTATCTTCCAGGGTTGCTTCAACACCTTTCAGATATTAAAGTTTCAGCCAACAAGTCTGCAGAAGATAGCTCTGTGCATCCAGAAGAAATCTCACTTTGGCTCCCATCTGCCTTGCCTCAGGATCATCAATGTTGCATTTGCATGGAAGATTTGCCCCGTATCGAGGATCACTTATGAATGGCACAGTGTCATGATGCCCTTCACGGCATACATCATACTCTCCGACTGAAGACGTGGATGATACAGTACAAGAACAAGAATGTCAGAGGTCAGCGAGATAGTACACATTCAAGAAGTGTCATCGATAGTGTACATCAATGAGTGTTGAGCTTTGTGATGCAATACCGAGTAGCTAGGGCGGTGAAGTTGGCATTGGCCGGTGCTGAAGAATGGGAGAAGATGTACAGGGTGTTGGAAAATGGTGATATCTGGTCTTACACAGATGCTGACCAAAAGAAGCCATGGGTGGGAAGGAAGGGAACTAATGAGGACAGCGACGAGCCAGTTCTGCTGGATGCAGCTCCCACAACAGAAGAGAGTTTAACTCTTGAGGAAGATGAATGGACATGGAGGGAGGGTACAGGGCAGACCCAGCAGACATTGTCGTGGATATGGCTGATGATGCCTATTGTGGTGGAGGATGGAACAGACAAGAACAATGACATATTGCACTCAGAGTGGTGTCGCAGCCGGGCAAGAGTGAAACGAAGCCAAGAGGAGGTACTGATGCTTAGGGAAGAGATGCGACGAACCCTGAGCTTTCTTGAATGGAAGGCATCTTGGTGGCAAGGCTGCAAATTGCTTTGTAGCTCTGAGGATGCCATACTATCTGAAGGGCTGCAAGCATATGCTCAGGAGCAGTCAAGAGTTCAGCTGGCATTAAAAGAGAGATTTCATGCACTCTGGGAGATGCCTCTCGAGGATGTTGATTTGGAGGAGGATTTGGCTATGGGGGACCAGGAATTTGATCTAGAGAGTGACGAAGGCAGCAATGGAGAAGGAGATATGTTGGACAGGACACTTACGGATCATGAAGAAACTGACAATGAGGCTTAATCCCCCAAAATCTGGTAAATTTTTATTTCCTGATCTACTGTGCTAGTATTTACTATTTACTTTACTTTCAGTCCATGTGTATGTACCTAAAATTGAATTGAGAGTCCCCTGAGATGGATACCAACTTGTGTAAGCTATTTGAAATATATGTGGGCTGCACAACCTTTTTTCCCTGAGCTTGTGGAGCCGCGGCTAGCACCAAAAATGGAAAAATGCAGCCAACAATGACCACGAAGGTGAGAGGCATGGCTGTAGCTGAGAGTGAGGTATGGGTGCCTGTGATGTAGTGTTGAAAGGATCGTTTCTGCTCTCCTTTCTTCCATCATGAACAGAGCAGAAAAAGAGGGCTGTAATCAAGGGGCAAAAATAGAAAAATGCCGCCAACAGCGAGCACAAGAGTGGGAGACGGAGCGGTGGCTGACGGTGAGGAGTGGGTACCTGTAATGGAGCCTTGAAAATACCCTACCTGCCCCCTGTTTAGTCATCAGGATGAAACGGAACCTAAAAAAATCTATTTGAAACCAAAACTAAAAACAGAAAAATGCACCTACAGTGAGCACAAGCACAGGAGCAGGCATGGCTGACAGTGAGGAACAGGTGGCTGTGTGACAGCAAGTGGGAGGGAGGCACATAACAGTGACCAGCACCCATGACAGTGCTCAATTGCTTATTTGAGGTCATCTGTCAATTGACACTCTGGATATATCAGACAATGTGTCATTTGATAGGATTTCATATATGGGCCTAGCTGCCACAGGTGGTACTGGAGGTCAGCCTTGTTGAAAGAGCAGCGATACAGATCGGTGATCTTCTTGCCAATCTGAACAGCGTCCTTGAGGGTACCTTCTTTTTCGGCAAACTGCTCAATGAAGGCACCGGAAGGAGCGACAACCAGAGATGGCATCTAGATCATACCAAGTTAAATTAACATGATGCTATGGTTTTAATTGATTCGAAGCACGTACCACCCAATCTGCAGAAGAGACCGTAGAAGGAGACATGGCACAAGTTTCCCTAGCAGGAGTTTCCTCCTCCAATGCCAGGTCAGCACCCTGAGAGGCAGAAGCAGATGCGGTGTCCGAAGACAAAGGTGCAGCCTGAACTTCCTTGGAAGGAGCAACATTGGGAGCGAACGGAGCAGATGACATCTGGATATCGTCATCGATACGGTAATGCAAGGGAGGAAGGACCTCCAGAGCATCCAAGATTTGGTTGCTGGAGATAGAGTATCATCCACTGACAGAAAACTTGAGATGGTCGGACTCGATCTTGAGCATGGTGTCCTAAGTCTTGCAGAAGTTGAACTTAGAGATGCAGCCATCAACAACAGCTTTGAATGCCTTAAAGAATTCTTCCTTGAGAGCAGATGGGTAGTGAGCCTCAATCTGGCACTATTCAATGTCAATTAGAGCATGACAACCAGCAGAGAGCATGGCAATTTACCTTGACGTGTACTGCCTCATCAAAGTAGGTGGTGCGATGCAACAATTGCGCGTTAGGCTTGAGAGGGACTTGCAAGATGGCATCAGCACACTTGACAAGGGAGATGAGAAATGGAATAGCTTGAGCAGCAGAAGTAGACATGGTGATTCAGTGAAATGCGATGATTATGAGGACTCAATGATGAGAAAATGTTCCCTTTATACGAAACCTCAAAGAACAACTCACCTCATCGCATTTACGCGAAAATTCCTACTGGGCTTGGATCATATGCTCAACGGAATGCAGCATGGAATCCAACCACATGTTTGCAACTTTCAAAACTCAGCAGCATTCACTTTCAAATTACAAGTCTTCGAACCTCGGTTTAAATTATTAAACCTGAACCCCTAACTAGAGTAAATAACAGCTGTCTCGTGTTCAGGCAGTCACTGCTAAGTCTCTAACCGATAGGAGATAAGGCAAACTCTTAGTTTTCAGCAACAGATTAAGCAGATGAATTTGGTATGGATTAAAGATAGTTTGAAGCTGGGGTACACCTAGTGAGAACTGTTACTTAAATACTAAGGGTGAGGGTTTAATAATAAGTCATTCATGGGAAGTAGAAGTTGAGCACACAATATCGAAGTGTTATTGTGCAAGCAATAGTATGGGAACGAAGCGATAACATGGGAACACCATGGTATCCGTGGGGTGAAGCGATCCGGGATTGTGGATTATGTAAGTAAATGAAAAAAAGTGAATAAATCATAACATAAATCTTTTCAGCCAAAGCCAGCAAAGATTTAAAAAGTTTAGGGGGGAGAGATATGGTCCCCATGTTGTTCATAGGACGAAAACATGCACTCTTTTCAAAATGACATTTTCACACAAAAAGTAACGAAATCATGAAAGAAATGACCTGTCAATTCATGAAATACTTCATGAAAAACTACAAAAATATCATTTCTAATGACAAAAATACTATGCTCCAATGTCAATTTGACTATACACAATGGAGATATCACCAAAATCATACTTCAGTAATGAAAACTCATGACCAGTAATGCGAAACATGACAAATCCAAAGGCCAATGGCACTAGAGCCACGGCCATCCACATTCCTTACCATTTCAATTTCACGGCAATTCAGACTTAAAGAAATTATTTCAAGGAACAGCCCAAGGGGGACGATCACGTGAATCCTAGCACATGAGCCCCAGCTGCTGAAATTTCTCTAAGTCCAAATTCACCAAAAATTCACTCAAAAATCCATGAAATCACACCAAAAATTGCAAGAAAATGAGATTTATTTATATTTTACCCTCTTTGGGGCAGCGACATGCAAGTATATAAAACATTTGCCCAAAGGCACACTACAAGTCTGTATAGTAAAAGTTCAAATAATGGAGCCAAGCTCCCAAGAGATGACAACCAGTCAACGACCAAAGACATAGCATCTGCAGCTCAACCTTACTTGTGCTTCCTCTTCCTCGAAGGTCCGGAAATGCCTTCAGCCACATCATCGGGCACCTTGTTATCAGATTCCTCACCATTGTTGTCCTCTTCTTCTTCCTCGACAGGAGCAAGACACCCGTGGAGATGAAAGGTCTGCGCTTGAATACTGTTAGTATGGGTGAAAACACTTAGGCCAGCCAAGTATTGCTGAGTAATCATGGCGATGGCAGTGTTGTTCCCTTCAATAGTATTGAGGGTGCCCTCAAAAGTGTTGACTGCATCTACAAAAGAAGAAAAGTCAGCTCAATGAAGCAAAAGAGGAAGAAGAAAATTACCAGAGCCTTTGGGATAGTAGTGATCAATAGGATTCAACACAGCAACCCTGTTAACCTTGCAGGGGAGCTTGGAGTAGTGACAATGAACACATTTGACTGTGTGCATTAAGAGCTTGCGACATTGCATGCCCAAACGCCTGCAATGGTCACAAGGGGTGGTATACTGCCCAAAACCCGTTAATAAATGCAAAATTGAACAGGAAAATATGTACTCATTCACCCACGAACGGCACAACTGCCTTACTCCAGTAACTTTTGTTGACCTCTACGAAGTCACCAAAATCCTTATCGACGACCAGCACACCGATACTCTTGGTACCATTCTTCACTACCATCGCTGAAGATGGCACCCTCTCACTGAAGCCTCCTCCACTGATGCCCAAAGTAATGGGTGGCAGTTTGGAAGGCCCAGGGCCACATTTACGAATGACTTTGGTAGCCATGGCAGCTAAGAAAAGGAACTAAGCAAGGATAATATAAATAAAAAGGAAAACTCATGTTCGTCCTCATCAATGACAATGGTCTCTTTTAACTTCGGCTTTTTGGGAGCTGGCTTGTCCTTCACTTGTGTAGCGTCATTGTCAGTCCTTGCATGTTTACAAGGTGCCTTAGTTCCTGAAGCCGGGTCTTTACCCTTCAAGTCCTTTTTCTTCCTCTTTGATGTGTCAGACTTGGAGCCTTGGACTGCCTGAAGATAGGCAGCAGTAGGATTGGCCAGAGAAGTGCATGACCAGGCAGAATGTCTAAGGTCAGGACTTTGCGAAGGGATGGTCGGCCTAGAAAGGAAGATAGTTGGATGAGATTTGAGGAGATCACCAGTGACTTTGTCAAATACGAACTCAATTTGGGGTTTTTGAAGGCGATGAGCCAATGTAGAGATAGGACTAGAGTGCTCATCAGAAGTGGCCCCTTCCTCATCATCTACATCCATCATAGTACCCATCACAATATTTCCATCCTCACTGTCAGTACCGGCAACTTCCTCGTCAACACGCCCAGTCTCCACTAAGTCCTCTTGAACCTGGTCTTCTTCATCATCTGTACCCGGCAGAAATAAGGGTTCATAGTCATTTGAAGGAATGAGAATGCTACCTTCACGTAGAAGACTAGGGTCGGGACCTCAAATAACGTTAGGACAAGCTGCAGCTGAAAAATAACAAGTCAGTACAGTAATCAACAAGAAAGGACAGAAGTACCTACCATCAATGGCAAGTGCACAAGAAGGAGTTGGACTGGACACCCCAGAATGCGTAGCATTGATTGGTGGCACAGTCTTGAGTTGCTGAGCCAGTTTACTGTGCAAAGGAGAGGTCCAATCCTTCTGAAAAACCTTGGTAAAGTCAGAAGGACTAAAAGAGGAAGAAAATCATTAGCCGAAGAATTGACAGGTCATGTTAACTCACCTGGAATTACTGACAGCCCCAGGCTTGTTGAAAGGCATCACCTTTCTTTGAGTTGTGGAAGATGGGCCAGGCTGCTGAGTAGTCAATGGAGCCATAAATTTAGGCAATGGAGGTTTAGCAATGTTGATGCATGAAGAGCCAGAAGTTCGAACATTGGATGACAATGTATCAGCCACAGGAGTAGCAGCTAAAAGATTGAGCTGAGGTACAGAGCCAGCAAGATTTGGAACACATTGCGGTACCGCTCGCTGAGAAGTAACAGGTGCCGGCATCTTCTCCTTCTGAGGAACAGGCATTGTCAGCTTCGGAGGCAGTGGCACAGGAGTCATGGTCTTTGAAGGTACAGGTAAAGGAGCTGGCATTACCACCCGAGAACCAGTTGTCGCCGTGTCTTGACGTGACTGAGAAGGAGAAGCCGTGGTCTTGGAGTGCTTAGCCAGTGTGCGACGAACAGGCAAAGGGACAACATCAAGATTATAATCGAGCTAAAAAGGAATCAATCAAAAGTTAAGGAGAAGAGAGACAAGTAGTAAACACACTGCTCGTTCAACCAATTCATTAAATTCCCTATGAGCAAACTTCACCTTATCCATCGAAAGGTTGGGCACCTGCACTAGCAAACTGTACTCCAGTTTGTACCACTCCTTGCTGATAAGTCTGGCCTCCAACCAATTTTCCTCACAAGTCGACCAATGGCTCACGATGTCCGTAATCCAAGTATCGACCCTTGTGGAATCCCAAGTTGGATTGGGGAATTTGTCCAAGAGATCATCCAGCACGGCGGCAGCAGCATTGTACATATCTTGGGCTGCGACAACAGCAAGTTTGGCAGGATCGGTAGGCTCAGCCATTTCACAAAGACAGCGAGTCAAGTGTTCAGAAGATAACCTCACCAGCATTGAACACCAGTGAAGTGAGCGAAGAGCAAAGGATACGACACTAAAAACACCTTCAGTGAAACCAAAGGAAGCTGTTAGTATGCGTCAAAGGCAAAGGATCCGTCTGTGTAACAGACGGTGTCCAAGAAGAAGAGTACTCACCTCTGAAGGTAGAGGAGGAAGAGCGTTCTTGAGAAGGAAAACAATGAGAGCAAAAGAAAAGAGGATGATTATGTAGGCAGAGGGGAATGAGAGGGCAAAGTGATAGAAAGAAAGCAAAAGAGAGGAATGGAAAATTTCTCTAAGTCCAACTTGTCACACAACAAAAGAAAGTTTTCCACTCCTCCACACGTCACAGAAGATTCTGTTGCGAAACGAGAAGACATACGACGACTTCTGTGCCTGTGAACAGCAATTAATGGCATCTATCTTTAGATCACCGACGTGTCTAAAGCAATTCGATTACCAATATCAGATAGATCATACAGCCACCACATTATCTCCTGGCAACAGAGCCCAAAACCCTGACTTCTCATGGGAATACCATTACTCATACATCAGTCTTATGTTCCCAAGTAACATAATAAAGGTTTAGGGGGGATGATGAGCCTCCAGGCTCTGTACACTCAGAATTCACAGATTTTGCCTGCTAATTAATGCTATCGTCCCTTCAATGGCCTTTCAGCAAACCAATGATTGCACACACATTGATACCACTTTCATTCTATGGCAACCACTCCTTACATGCTTTATTATCCATCCCATCTTGCCACGCATCATAATTGCCATACTTCATCATGGCAAGGCACCTTCGATCAACAATCATCCCAATATGGAATTGATGCATCACTCAGAAGCACCTATTTGACGCGCTCATTGATCACTTAATGAAAATGATGTGATAGACGCAAGTACCCTCCCAGCTATGGCAACTACAGACTGTGTTTACTAAGGCTGTTACTTTGCCAAGGCCTCAAGAAAATGTTACCCCATGCGTACTCCTCAGCACAACAACTGTTGCTCAAGTAATCCGCAGCTAAACAGCACCTAACAATCTGCTCATCACTCAGCAAAACCATACGGTTCTCATCCATATGAGGCAACATCAATGAGTTGCTGTTACTTTAGAAGACCAAGGACCATATGTTACCTATGATTTTTACAAAGCCAAGGCTTTACAGCCTTACTAAGTCTCACATATCTACTCTATTTATAAATTCGTACTTGTAGGATAAAAGCTGGCTAGAAAATGTAGTTATGAGGAGTCCATCTCCAGTTGACCCCAGACTATGTCAATTATCGTCATGCTCTAGTCTATCGCCAGTAAACAATATTTATTCACTGTTCTATGGCAATATACCATTTGCACCAGCATATTCTTGATTGCATGTCGACTCTTGAGCTCACCAGAGTTATTCCACAGTTTTTAACTGTGAAGAGTCCTTCATTACATGCTCTTTGCTCTTAACACTATTGGTGCATGCTCATACTGTGCCAATACGTGATCGCCGCGCTATACCTCGCCCCCGTTATCTTTTATAGGCCATCATCGTTTCACCTTCGCACCATTGGAGTTTTTTACAGTTTCACTTTCATCATCGTTATCGTCACCCACTTGGGTAGTCTCAGAGCAGACTTAGGATCAGTTTCAGCCAGTTTTCATATAGTATCAGTCCCCCGGGTGGACTTGAAGGTTAGTTTGACATAGGATAGGATCGTTTCAGTACCAGACCAGTTTTGACATCGACTCAGCACCCTCACATTGTATAGGACCAGTAGCATCGCCAGTTTTCATAGTTCCACGTTTTCTCTCGCCAGTCCACCCTCAGCATCTCATTCCACATTTATTTCACCACTCACAGTCCCCACGCCATTTTCTCATCACCTCGCTCACCCATAGACTATTGCTGACTGTTTAGTCTACCTTCTATTGTTTTCCCTGCTCAGATTACCATTGAGTGACATTTTCTAGTCTCGCCACACGTTTTCTCATATGGATTCATGGTATTCATGTCATACCCATTTTCGTTCCCTCTCACTTCGAGAGATCCCTACCGGCTTAAAGCCAAAGCATCTAGTACTCGACTACCAAGCAGTACTACTTCGCAGACTTAAAGTTGCAGTGTATTTTTGCGTATAGAGGAATTGTTCTACTGCACGGAGGTGCCCTGAACCACTCGCACACACGATCACCTTGATTGCCATGCCACTATGTTAATTAACCAAGCTCATTCCAAGTTGGTGTTGCTGTTGCCACAGAAGTCTTAGGCCCATCAACACCCACAGGCCATTCGTGATTGGATAGCTCACAGTCGTTTGCCGAAGTTCTGCTTACAGCCTGTTCCAAAAGGAGTAGACCCCATCAAAGAGTTTGATGGAAAATTCTGGGCATGGTGGTCCAGTCTGCAGCCAGAATCTTGTCCTTGAAGTGACGGTTTGCTCAAGATGGGTGAGAACAGAAGGCTGTTGAGAGGTGTTAATGACAACTGGGATCTGTTGAAGTGCCCTGGTGCAAATGGCTGGCTGAGTGTCATAGCGAGTTTATGCTTTTGGGCTTGGTCAGTGAAGGGCATGAAGAGAGACAGGCATCGGTGTGCTGCACCACATCTATGTGTGCACCAAATTTTGGCTTTCACCTTGATACAGTGACTAGGTGCTATACTACATCTACTTTCACTCGCTGCTCCTCCAGTCGCACTTTCCTACCATTCAAAAACAGAATTCCTGCGGAATCCGCCCGGGCAGCCACCCATCCGCTTCGCATCCACCAAGTGATACATCATCCACCTGGCCATATGCTATCCGCCACGAAACCGCCTCGTTTCATGGGAATTTGACTAGCCTAGGCTCCAGGAGCTGACAGCTATCAACCTGAAGCGCCCATGCCAGCGGATGGCAGAAGGATCATCCTTGAAAGAGCAGACAAATTGGCTGACAGTGGATAGCCATATATGGCTATTCTTGAACCAGACTGGATGAGGAAGGTGTTGCAGAGTGTGCTCGATGACACTGGAGTAGCTCACACAGCTGATTTCAGCACAACAGCTCATGTCAAATACTAGCTTTGAAGGTAAATTCAGGGCTATCGGAGTGGGCAGGTGCAGAAGTAGGGGCTGGATTTGGATCCGCTACTATATAAGCACGCATATTGTACTTAGAAAGACAGTTAATCTCACTTGCTCATAGCACACTAAAGAAATAAATTCTGCTACTCTCCTAAGCATATCTGGCTGCCTCTGAGCCTAGCATTGCAAACAGATTGCCAGGATTTCTCCTTTTCTCTCGCTATTGTCACAACCGCTCTCTGTTCAGCATCCTAAGTGGATGTTTGGACTACTTCTCTCTATCATATCCGCAGATGGAGCAGATTCTATTGGATCCCTTCAGAGCAGGTGGTAACCCTCCTTGCATATACAAAAGATCTTGCAGACGCAGACATGACTTTCTTTTACCAGAGAGTTTGCTAGCCTTACATTGGGAGAGGGCTGCCGCACTGAGAGCTCATGAGAGCTGGGTACATGCTGTAGAGGATGTTGAGTGGGTTCTTGGTAACCTTGTGTAGTTACCTATAGGTGCTTAACCATCTTTCTTTGCAAGTTTTCTGACCTCTTTAATTTAATTTTTAGATTACATGGACTTAAACATTTATTTAATAAAATTGACCATGAAAAATAAGTAAATGATTGATTTTTGCTTTGTGTGACTGACATTCTAGATTATGATTTTCAGTGAATCGTTCAGTGAAATGTGCAGTTTATGATATGTAAGTTCGCAGGGAACATTAGCTGATTCACTCTGACCCAGTTTTGTCCTAATCTTCATTGTCCCCCACAGACCAAGTCAACCCATGATCTCACTGTCTCTGACTTGAAATGATGGCAGAGTGCCCATATCTAGAGCATCATATCTTTTGGTGAGCACAGTCATTTTCAGCTCCATAGGTTCCGGCTGATTGCCCCATGATAGTGAACTGCTGATGGTCATGGCATTGTATCAATTGAAGTGGCTTCAATACTATGGGCCAAAACCATTCAATATCATTGTCGAGACTGTAATGCACATGTATACGGATGCCGCTGGCAGGAATTATGAGGTTGTGGAGAGAACTTGGACAGTGGGAGATGAGCCAGTCAATCATGAAGCTTGGCAGGGAAGAAGACATTTGAGGAGGAGATTCTGGTCCATCTGAAAGGATTTATGACTAAATGGAGGGGAAATCGTTGACGAAATCTGGCGTACATACTTATATTTGTTTTTGGCATTGAAGGTTCATTTGTATTTATTACCCAGTTCACATCCATCATTCCGCATTCTACACATGCCTTACTATGATGTTATTCCATTACCAATGAACTATTTTCCCTACTCTTTCTTTCCCAAGAGCTTTCACCATCATATGAGCAACCCAATCCATGTGCTGGTGCTGGTATTCTGTTTTGGGAAGATATGTGCCTGGCCCAGAACATCATCTGGTAGTGCCGGCAGATTCGCATCCATCATTTTCTGTGTCTGTGATCCATCCTGAAGGCAGGGAATCATTTTGTATTGAATGTATCTTTTCTTAAAGCTGTTTTTGAGTGCTTTGAATTTGAGTGATGAAGCAGCTACAACAGCCATAGCAGGCACAAGGGTGGGATTGTATTGAATTTGAAATTTATAAAGACCCACCATTTTGGCAGGAATAGGTGGCAGCTACCAAATGCTGCAAAAAAAATAATAATAATTCACTGACCAACCAAAAATGGGATTTCCTGCCCCATACAGTGAGCAGGAGGGTGGGTGCAGGAGCCAGAACAGTGCCATCATGTCCTGATCATCCGCTGACAAATTTTTCCAGTGGGAAAAATATGTGATTTCATTCTGGAACCCAAAATAGCAATATCCCACTCTATAATGAGTGGATGGGTGCACATGATGTGCACAGCCATGGCACATGATGAGGAGGGGTGGCTGTGCCCCAATGAGTGGGAGGGAGGCCCGTGATGATGCGTGACAGTCCCCATAGGCAGTGACAGCATTAGGCACCCTTTTTAGGTGGCCAGTCAATTGACAGTGATTGATACATAAAAGTGGCTGCTACAGGTGAACTGCTGAAGACCTCAATGATGTATCAATGTAGACCCTGATTGGCCTGTCATCTATTTTTGGATACTGTGCCTCATGTTTGAATGTGCCTGGTCCTCGATTTCATCCTTAGTTCAAGTTGTGAGTTGCTTCAACTTGATTTGCTTGTTTTTTGTTCTTCCTCAGGTCCCAAATCAATCTGATGGATATCACAGGTATGTATGGCTAGTATCCAATCAAGTCTACACTTCACCCATGCCCACACTTGGTATGTCATGTTAATAACAATTGGCAGTCTGTTGGCAAGATGTAGTTTCCATCCGATGCCATGGAATATGGACCATCATCAAACATGACAGCACCATCAACTTATCCCAAAACTTGAAAGGAACCAGGCCACAAACATGATATCAGTCAAGCTTCTCCATTATTTCTGTTTCTCAAATCTTGATGTCTCCCATATTTAAGGATAAGAAACCAGAACTGAATCAAGTACCTGCTGATAATATCATAATTTTGTAATGCAAGCAGCTGAGATGTCTCTATTTTGATAATTTGGTTTTCAGACATCAATTCAGACATTTGCACAGATTATTCACATTTTCAAAAGCTTCAAGTGTGGCATACACCACAGGAATCTGGACTATCGTATGTATTGAATATTTTCCCACATTATCTGCCTCTGACTCTGTTACTCCAGTGCATCTTCAAGCTGGTTTTCATCTATTGAGTGTGCAGTTTCCTTTTCTAGGTTGCTAAACATGACTCTGACCATACTATAGATTCACTTTGTGAGTACTGTTTCTTCTTTTCCAGCCTTGGATGTCACAGAAACTGATCTTGTAATGTATTATAATGCATGTAATATCCACAAATACATATTCTTCATCTCATTCCACTGCAGACTGCAAACAATGGTATTAAAGCAATGAGTGAACACTGAAGATTAATGCGGACAACAGACAGTGCAAAGTTCAAATGCTTCAAGTCTGAGATTTGGATTTTTATTTTTATTTGCACACAAGCTCCAATTTCTGACTTGTGCTATTAAACAGTAGACCGACAGCAACACAAAGCATTCAACTGTATTTGTCCTAACATTGCCGCACCTCTAACCCTGGAAAACAAATGTGGCATGGAGTGCATCATTTCCATGACATACCAATAGTGTGGATGCAAGAATATATAGTTTAGAATGTCGATGCGAATGGTAAATGGTAATTTCATGTTATCCTATTCTACTGTTCTTGGTATTGATGTTTATCTCTGCTTGGATATAAAAGGAAGGGATGGATAATCTTCAATTCCCATCTCCTCATCCCTCTTCCATTCTTTCTCTTCTCTTCTCTTCTCTTCTCTTCTCTTCTCTTCTCTTCTCTTCTCTTCTCTTCTCTTCTCTTCTCTTCTCTTCTCTTCTCTTCACTTCATTCTCTCATAGCTCATGGACTGATGCTCCCCTCAAAAGCACTCGCCATATAATAGTGGGCCAGTGGATGATGCAGTGATTGATTTATGACCTTGTCACACTGCAAACATGAACTTGCACCATCACCATCAAGTTCAACAGACTAGGTAAGAGCTTGATTATGCTCCACCTTTTCTGTTCACAAGCTGACTTGGTTTGTAGTAATATTTCCTTTCTCTCCACACTGAAGGTAAGTATTTTTAACTAACCTCAAGTTTATGTACTAATTTTATTCCTCAGTTATCTCGACACAACTATGCAACGATAGGAGGAAGAAGTATGTATCAGTGAACTGGTATGTCAACTTTGCTTCTTTCTCAACCTTTTGCTAAGCAGCATTGCCAGATTGGTGAATAGATACTCTTTACTTTGTATAGTCAGCAACCTACCAGTATCTTGGCTATAGGACTTGTAGACTCTTGACAGCCATCAAGAACATGCAGATATGTCAATGGTGAAGATGTAGAGATGGTACATTCCCTTTTGTGATTTCTACAAGACTTGCACTGATGCTTATATCATGATAGGCTCAACTTTAATCATATGCATAATCACAGCACACTAAGGTAAGGTGTTCCTCACATCTGACCTGCACCAACAAGCTAATAACTCAGCAGCTCAGCATGACTATGAAGGGCAAGGATCACTTCATCAACTTGGAGATAGTATGTTCCTGTTGATGAATTCTATAAAACTCAAACTGATGCTCGTTTGATACTAGACTGAACTCTACATGTATAGAATGACCAGCACACTATAGTAAGGCTTTCCTTATCCCCAGCTATGCCAATAAACTGAAGATGGCATTACAGTCACCAACCAAAGCAGACACCACCTCATTGACTCAGGGAGGGCATGTGCAGTTGTGGAATGGACATGCAGGAGCAGACATGGGGACAGGCAGGGTTAGATGGCTTTGGATACACAGTGGATGGCTAGGGTGTGGACAGTGTTATTTAAAGGAGGGTGGTTTTTGCTAAAAATAAACCATGTCCATCACCTATAAATGCTACTTTAACAGATCAAATAGTGTCAGTTGTAAATATTCAATTTTTCAGGATTATATGGTATATTAATCAGCAGGCCAACTCTTGACATCATGACATTATCAGAAAATCCAGCAGACATGGGAATTGAACCCAGGATCTTAGAGAGATTTATAATAATGTCACATAACTTTTCCAAGCAGACATGCTAACCACTATACCATACTAGCATTATATATATATATGTAATCATGACTCTATATGGCCTCCCTCTTTTAGATTTATAATATCCCAATTGAGCCCTCCCTTTGGTGCGCTTTGGTGTGCTTTTTTTCTTTATTGGGCTGGTCAAATCAGCCCATCAATTGCACCTAGAATTGGCTCTCCCATGGCATTGATGGCATCAATATCAGGCTATTTTTGAATAAAATTCATATTTTGGGCTTCCTCAGGCTACTGGGTGGGTCAGGGAATGGTACTAGTATATGCCTAAACATAAATAGCATAAAAGCGAACCCTCTGGTGAGGTATGGGGGCCCTGGGGAGGGGGTAAAATAGGTAAAATAGTGAAAAATAGTGGAAAATCACTGAAAAATCGCATTTTGGGGGTACTACATGCATCGGATTGCTTCGAAAACTTGACCAATGAATTCCCTGTCCTTGAAAACCCCAAAACAGTCCCTCTACAGTATATGTGGCGCATTTTATGGCTAGGCATAATCAGGAAAATTGGCTTTTATGGTGCTGCATACATTGGATTGCTCCGGGGATGTCACCAATCAATTTCTACACTATATAAACCCTAGAATACATCTTTATTTGCTATATATGACCACTGAAGTGCGATGAAAAATGGGGGATTGGGGGGGAAACATGGTTTATTTTGTTTTCTAAGCATCACGTCGGTCTGGGGACATCACCAATCAATTTCTCAACTTTTAAAACCCCCAAATGACTCTTGGTTACATTTATGGAGTCTCAGGAATGATGGAAATAATGATGTAACAGTTTAGGAGGAGCACATAGATAGTGTGTACAAAAGCTTAGGATGATCTGAAATGTATTAGCAGAGATATAAGGAGATCTTTCTGAAAAAAAGGAGGAGCACCCTCCAGATTTTGATGTTCTGGTTATCCTATAACCTGGGGACTATCAGATTCAAATTCCTGGACTTAAAAAACAGTAGAATATTTTCAATAGTGCAATATCTGTGCACACAGTATATCTTTGTTCTAGGTGCAATTGATGGGCCGATTTGACCAGCCCAATAAGGAAAAAAAGCGCACCAAAGTGCACCAAAGGGAGGGCCCAATTGGGATATTATAAATCTAAGAGAGGAAGGCCATATAGAGTGATGATTACATATATATATAATGCTAGTATGGCACAGTGGTTAGCATGTCTGCTTGGAAAAGTTATGTGACATTATTATAAATCTTTTTAAGATCCTGGATTCAATTCCCATGTCTGCCAGATTTTCTGATAATGTCATGATGTCAAGAGTTGGCCTGCTGATTAATATACCATATAATCCTGAGAAATTGAATATTTACAACTGACACTATTTAAGTAGAAATCTAGCATGCAAGGCTGTCTTCATGCACATGCAGAGATGCAATTAGCACATGCTGAGGTAGCTATACCGTTGTAAGGCTAGCAAACTCTCTGGTAAGAGAAAGTCGCATCTGCATCTGCAAGATCTTTTGTATATGCAAGGAGGGTTACCACCTACTCTGAAGGGATCTGATAGAATCCACTCTGTTTGCAGATATGATAGAGAGAAGTAGTCCAAGTGTCCAATTGGGATGCTGAACAGAGAATGATAGGGAAGATAAAAGAAGAGAGGATGATTCCTGACAATCTGCTCATGATACTAGGCTCAGAGGTGGCTAGATATGCTATGGAGAGTAGCAGAATTTATTCCTTTAGGATGCTTTAAGCAAGTGAGATTAACTAACTTTCTAAGTATATTATATGTGCTTATATAGTAGCAGATCCAAATCCAGCTTCCCACTTCTGCACCTGCCCACTCCAATAGCCCTGAATGTATCCTCAAAAGCTGATATTTGACACAAGCTATCACACTGAAATCCGCTGCACGAGCTACTCCAGCGTCATCGAGCACACTTCTGCAACACCTTCCCTATCTGGTTTGGTTTGAGAATAGCCATATATGGCTATCCACTGTCAGCCAATTTGTCTGCTCTTCAAGGATGATCCTTCTGCCATCCACTGGCATGGGTGCTTCAGGTGGATAGCTGTCAGCTTCTGAAGCCTAGGCTAGTCAAACTCCCATGAAACAAGGCAGTTTCATGGCAGATAGCATATGGCCAGGTGGACAATGCATTGCTTAGTGGATGTGAAGTGTATGGGCAGTTGCCTGGGCAGATTCCACAGGAATTCTGTTTTTGAACAGTAGGAAAGTGCAACTGGAGGAGCAGTGAGTGAAAGTAGTTGTAGCATAGCATCTAGTCACTGTATCAAGGTGAAAGCTAAAATTTGGTGCACACATAGATGTGGTACAGCACAACCGGGGGAAAGAAACATTGTGAGTGTCTCCGCTCACACTGTTATCAGATAATCAAATCGGAAAAGGGCAGCACCTGAATAAAAGCCAGTGATGGTCAAGGTGGGAGGTCCAATGGACCACCCAACCCAGCCCACTCCAGCTCAGACAGTTGACTGGACCAGTGTGCAATCTGCTCTTGCATGCCTACATGAAATTATGGATGCTGGTGATGGGCGACAAGCCAATGCAATTATGTGGGCCATTATAAACAACTTGTGGACCTCCATCAGATCTGCCCCCAATCCTATCCTATCAGCTCATTACCCCACCAAGCTTGTAGGGCAACATTTACTGTGCTGGGTCAAGGAGTTCCTTGCACACAATGTGAGTTTTTACCTGTCTCCCCACTGCACAGAGCTGCACCCACTTATGAAATCCTAGCAGGTTTACAAAGCCTGCCATTCTCATATGAGGCACACGGATATTGTGATATATGAATTATACAGTGTCGAGACTGCCAATGATGCTTTAATCAAACAAGTCGTATTGTTCTTGGACCCCAACTGGTTTGGGCAGATGATGCCATTTATGTGCACTGAGTATGCAAGGATCTGCAACATTAACAACTACAGGAAGACATGGGCCTTCGAGCAGGCGTATGAGGCAGAGGCAGGTGAGCTTGGGCCAGAGGGCATGTACAGTGCAGTGCTCATGCCTGTACTGAAGGTCACCTCAAATGGATCTATTGTATCTGACTGGGAGGCATGTCCTAATGGCGGAATGGCAGACGAGTGAGAGAGTGACAATGAAGGAGAGGAAGAAGGCATATCTGCTGCAGATTTGCAAGCGGGGCATGATTTTTATAGTCTGGAGCTAGGGGAGTTAGGATATCCCCAGGAATAGCCAATTGTAGACACATAGGGTCTGTGCTGAAAATAATGCAATAGTGAGCTAAGAAATTTTTTCAAAACTCAAGTTGTGAGCAGAGTTGAAGCAGGTGCCCACCTTGTTTGGGGACTGTGATGACTTACGTGTAGCAGCTGGTAGAGAGCTTCTGTTCAGCAGATCTTAGCAGCTTTGGGATCAGGGACTGGTCCACTTGTAACCGCATGATCATATGTCATGCGCGGCTATTGGATCCAAATGAGGAAACCCTGTTGGGGATTAGTAAGGGAGAAGATAGTGGCAGGCTTGGTCTTCAAGGCAGGCCTGAGGGACCTGGGAAAATGTTGTGTGAGTCACCTAATTGGGTGAAGCATGATTGGCCAGCAAAAACAGAACACTCAGGGCTGGGGCGCATTCATGTTCCAGAAACCCAAGAAGCATGCCCATTTCAACTTGCAGAATGAAAAATCAGCATGGCAGATTGTTGCGAGAAGCAAAGAGTCAATTCTGCTCAGCAATGAAGTAGTGGATGACAATGGAGGCATGTTCCCAGAACATTTCAAAGAAAATTTATGGTGGAAGCATGGGAATTTTTCAAGTGACGCCTGTGAAGGGATAGTGTGGGCACACCTGTATAAAATTCCAGTGGCATAGGCTGCACATCCGCACCTCTCAGCTTTCTAACTCATCCTCTTCTCAACATGTCTGCCCCACCAAATTTCACCAACTTTGTGTTTTGCTGTGGCCAGGGGGTGCCATCTGACTAGACTGAAGCTCACACCTGGTCCTTATACGATTCCATTCTTGTGGACCCCATTCAATGTAACAAAAATGTGTGGACACCTGCTCATATCCACTGGATGATGAAGTCCATCTGGTTCTGCATAAGTCCCAACTGCTCAACATGCACTCCACATCTGACACTTCTGTAGGATAAAACAGCTCAGCTCTCCAGGGTCACAGGCATGGATGCCTCCACTCTGTGAAAGCAGCAGACAGCCATCTTCAGGTGGATCTGCCCCTTCATTCAGCGATTCTGCCATGTCAGTATTCAAGAGAACGCAGTCCACAGTCCCAGCTTCCACTGAGACTTATCAAATCTTGTGGGCAAATGCAAGTTTATTTTTCCTGAACTTAGTGAAAACAGAGCTGAAATGTCTTCATCCAGATTGGTTAGCCACCAGTGACCCTGTGTTCTCAGATGCAGACACTGGTCCAAGTGATGGGGAGAGCATTTGTTACGTGCATGCCGCCGGCCTCCGCTTCACACCCATTCCAACTTCAATTGTAACTCTAGCATTCCTCACTATTGGACTCCATGGCCTCTGTCTGCTGACCATTACTGTTCCATTTGATATTTCATTTATCATTTCATTTTACTATTTCACATATTAACTCTAGAACCCGAATTTGGTAGCGAACAGACCACCGCCGGAGTCCATCGGACTCTGACTCAGATTTACCTACTCATATATATACTGTAGAATTACTTGTAGATACTCAGTTCGAATATCAACTTGGTTTAGCCAAATCTCTCTCTGACTCCAAGTCTAAATCTATCACTCTCCAAGTCCGCGGCCTCCGCTCCGTTGGACTACCTTTACTCTATCCAAACCTTCGCTCTCCATGGACTCTGCTCCGCAATCCAATCTTAGGGCTTCGGCTCAAGGGTGACATTGCTAATAGCTTCGCCAAAGCCCATGCACTCCGTGGACCTCCGCTCGTGCGAGTTACCTTTGTCTATTTGGCACGTCCCTAACAGCAATGAGGACAAGAATGTGGGCTATGGGGTGGCTCAGCCACCCGCCACTCCCATGGACATAGACCCAGCTGCGCCAGAGGGCAAGCCCAGCAGGAACGAGTTAGGTGAAGAGTGGTGGGTTGCATAAGAGATGCAAGCAGATTCAGCAGCTGCACAGGCGGCTGCCATCTTAGCGGGTTTAGTTGCATACAGGGCTAGTTCCAACAATGGTTCTGGGGAGGATGAAGCAGAAGTCAAGGAGGAGGTAAAACAAAGAAGAAAGAGTTCAGCAGACAGAAAGAAGGGAGAAAAGAATCATGACACCAATGATGAGAGAGAGGAGGAAGAAGAGGTGGATGAGCTTGACAGCAGAGGGGCGTCCAACTCTGCTCCTGCCCTCAAAACAAAGGGTAACATTTTTGAACCTCTTTTGAATTCATACTGACATCAGGTTGCATGGGTAGGCTACACATGCACTGGCTGGCCAGTAGATCTCAACCAGCTTCTGAGACAAGGTAAGACCCAACCAGCCATGCACACCCTACATGGTGGAAATGGAGGAGGAGGGTCTCCTTGAGGTACGTGTCTTTGTTCTCTTTTCATTTTTTTAACTGACTAACTTTCCTTAATACAGCCAGCAGACGAGAAGTGTAGCCGGTGCCATGGTGGGTGTCGCTGCCTCTTGCCTGTAGATTCTGACAATGGCCACCCTGCTTGCACTGAGTGCCTCATCAGCAGTCATGGGTGCCCCAACCATGTTGCTCATGGCACTCCTGCCTGGCAGAAGCTGACCCACTCTAGCAAGAGAAAGGCCAAAGCAGGTCTGGCACCTGCCAAACGACCACAGGCATTTGTTCTCCTGCCCTGCCTGCGTCGCAGTAGTCCCACATCCACTGGCCCATCTGGTCAGCCCAAGGCCAACCCTCCATCTGTGCCTTCATTGGTGGATCTGCTGGCAGAGTACAGCACATTCAGCTCACATCTGATGCAGGAGAGACCACCTCCCAGTCATGGTAAGTCTGTGTCTTTCAGCCGGTTCTATGCTGAGTACCTCTCTTAGATCCCATCACTGATTTCACCTTCAACCTGGCAGACCACTGCACTGGTGGGATGACCCACCCCAGGGAGGTAGCCTGGGACTGGATTCTCGCCCTCACCCATCAGCTGGTGGTGGCTCACCATACGCTCGAGTACAAGCTGAGGAGATCCAGTCCCTTCTCCACTGAGGAAGTGGAGTATTTGCTGCAGACACGATATCCTGACAGCATGCTTCCACCTGATGATGAGCAGCCTGAGGGGAGTGGGCAGGGAAACGGAGGCACCTGAGAGTGCCCCTCAGGTGGCTGGACTTCTTGGGCAGGTGGATTGATGATCTTGCCTTGTCAGATTCGCAGTGGGCACTCCTGGCCATCCTCCTTCAGCAGCACGGCAGAAATCCTAGCTGGGCAGATGATCTTGGTTGGCATAGTGCTCTTGGGACTCTGAGAATTTTTGACACTGATGGTGGCATAGCATTGAAAGAAGAGGAAGTTGACTTTTGATAGATAGGCAGTACCTTCATAGAATAGAGGAGCCTTGAATATTTGTACATATAAAAAATGAAGGGTTGCATGTTTGCTTGATGTTTTACCCTTTGTAAGACCTAAAGTTGGCTGAAGGGTGAGAATTAAAGTGATAATGAAGAAGTGAGAAAAGATTTGGGTAAGGCATAAAGTGACTCCCCCAGCAAAAATTTTCTGACTTCTGGCAGAAATGTAGAACAGTGAAGAGATCATATTGCCTCAGTAACTTATCACAGGCATTTACACGTTGAATACAAGTTGCAAATTGTAAAAAGTTCAAAAATAAAAGAAAGTGGCCCAGTGAGTGGATTCACATCTGCCCACTCATAGGCATAGGTATCATGAATGTGCATTGAAAGTAACTGATAGAAATTGAAAGAAATTTAGAAGTGTAGGTAAAATAGTGTCCATCAAGTAATAAGGAAAAGTACTTAGCCATCCTCTACACCATCTTCAAACGAGTCAGTTGTCTTCTCTAGAGCTTCAACTTGCATGAGGAGTTGGTCTATGAAATCTGTTAAGTCGGGTATAGGAATGGAGTCCCGAGAGTAGTAAGGAATGCAGTGGAAAGTGGCTATTGGATCTGCTAGCAGCATGCCATCTAGATCACATAGAATGAGGGCACCACCTCTGTTCTTTGAAATGTATATCAGCAGTCCTAGGTATCTTGGCTTGAATTTGCAGCTGAGCTCATATTCCACTCTTGTATTCCATACGAGGACTAATGCATCAGGCTGGAAATTCCAGTCAATGATCCTGTTTGCATAATCCTTTTCCCATTGTTGAATGGTTTTGACTCTTGACTCATAAACCTTTGCACGGATCCATTCCAGGTCAGCTGGTCACTTTTGCAATGTAACCACTCATCTTGCTATGAGATCAGATGTGGAGATTGCTGTCGTCAGTGGTTCAACAAGGTAAGAAGCCTCCACTATATCCAATAGTAGGATTGGTTCCACACCTGTTGCAACCTCATAAGGGCTTTTCCCGATTGTCCAGAGTGGAGTGGCCCTTTCCACCCAGATAATAGCGTACACTACTTGACTCCACTTGTTTTCCACCCCCCCACAAGCTTTGAACAGAGATTCTCTAAACCCAAGGTGTCATCGTTCAATAACCCCTTGAGCTTGTGAGTTATAGGCAGATATGATGATGTCATGGATGTCGTATTGAGTAGGGATGCCCACCGTCCCCGTATATACAGTGGATATGGGTACCATATATACGGGACCATACCCGTACCATCGGAGCTTCAAGCTCTACATGTACAGTACAGTTGACGGTATGGTTGCAGCCCATATGACCATATCATCATATGGCACTATGGCCGTATGTATGGCTGTGATACAGCAGCCTTTTTTTAGTAATAGAATGTTCTCGAAACCCGGCAGATGCCTTTGACTCATTTGCAATGTGTCTCCTTTCTGTCGTGTGCAGGCCGTGCTCACTGCTAACATGCCGACATTTTGCTCAGTGCATTTCCGACCCTCCAAGATTATCTTCCTAACATTTTGTCAACCTTGTGTGAATGAAAAACGTGGTATTTCCAAGCCAGTTCTCTTGTTTCTTTGGTCCAAGAACAGAGATCTCTCGGACACTTGTATTGGCAAAGATGTCTCCCAAATTTCATGCCCTGTCTCAGAATAATTTTCCCTCTCCCCTATGCTCACTGATTACTTAGGCAGAACCTGAGGCTGTCAACTGGGCTTTTACGCCTTCCTTATCACATCCTAGGCACATCCAAGAGACATACCAGCATTTACCATGGCCAGCAAAGGTATGTCACAAACATCCCATTGCTTCTGAGTAACAAACACGCTCCCTGTTTGGTTATAGGTCGTTATCGGCATACTAGGCCACTATTAGGGCATAACCGTGCCCTGGGCATGGCTCAAAAACCGTATAAGTTGGTGCTACATCTCATCATTGCATTGGTTGCCCTATTGTCTGGCGATCTGTTACCAGCAATTCTACGGCCTATGGTCAAGGCTCATGGCCCTCAGACCATCGCACTCACATTTGTTGGTTGCATTGTGAATATTTTCGTGATGATGTTCTGTATTGGTATGTCTGCAAATATACACCAAAAGCCAAGTATTAATTGACCATTATCAGTTCTTGTTTCATTGCCGAAGTCTGTTCTTCTATCTGTGTCCTTTATGCCTTGCTGTTATAGCCAATACCATATCTCAAACCTCCATCTGAATGAGTATCATAGGTTCATCGATGATCCTCATATTCCCTCATACATAGGCATCCAGCACAGGTATGGATCATGTGAACTCATTGATCTTCTCAGCTCAATTCCTACCACAGAGTACCGCAGCGATGGCAAACTGGAGTCCCGCATGTTAGGGTTGGAGTCTCGCATCATCGTGGTGGTCTTGGCTGGGTGAACCAGCGACGAAAGAGCCATGCACGTAGGGATATATCTCAGGGAGTTGACCCAGCCTTTCCTGTGTATATTCAGGGACCAGCCAAAAAACCTATCCCAATCTGTAAGTTTCATATGAAGTCTGTCCTCAATGTTTGACTGATATCTTGCTCCGATGGCAGTCGTCAATAGTACTACAAGAGTACAAGATATTATCTCGTTCTTACGACAGCAACATCTCATTCCGTGGAATTTCCAAGCCCAGGAACACTTTGCCATTTACATATCAAAGTGGTGGTCCCCACTTTGTAGAGATGAGACAATGGCTCAACTCAGTGTTCAGGCACTCTCTCATCTTCATTATCGATGCAGTATACTCGGCGGTGGTGCGTTACCTCCTCTCTCCTTTGAATCCATTGTGATTATGGTTACAGCGAGTGTCAATCCTGACCAATGCGCAGTTGGACCAGATGGTCAGCTCAAGGACCCCACAGATATTGAATGGTTTAACGATGCCAACGATAGCGCTCCTGTGGCTGGGCCATCAAGCAAAGACTCAGACCTTCATTAGTATCTCTTCTTTGAATACTCACCTTTTATTAATTATTAGTATCCTAGGCCATGGAGGATGCAAACGAAATACAGAACGACTAAATGAGTCATCCGCGGCCCAAAAATTAAATGACGATGGTAAAGTCAAGGCCACACGGAAGGCTCATGTCAAGGGTCCAGGCAAGGGTAAGGCTAAAGCCACCGTCGTCATTTCATCTGATGAGGATGACGGTGAATACACTACCTTGGAAGCATCAAACTCATCTGCGTCAGATGATGAATCTGCATCAGAGGTTGATATCACGAATGAGGAAGTAAGTTCAGTTGTCTATCATAATATAAATAAACGCGCTCTGATCAGCTTGCAGCTTGCAGGATCCCTGGCATCAAAGACGATACCATCAACATCAACCGCAAAAGATTCCAAGAAGTGGAAACGTCCCCATACGAGATGTCAAGGGTCCAGTAAGCACCAGCCAGCGAAGAAGACTAAGCAACCTACAGCTGAACATGATGCCACCATTGATGAGGATCAAGATCCACCGAACGAACGAAATTCAGCATCTGCTAGTCATTCGAAACCAAAACCTACTGTGCATTGTTCTTGCTCTTGTCTCAGTGAACTCTTTGCTCAAAATCTGCAGACTGGGAAGTACAGAAAACGCAACCCAATATATCTATTCTACGAGGTCGTTCCTGTGGATGCTCAGGGCAATAAAGGAAATGAAGGTGATCAGCATTACAAGTGCTATCATGGCAACTGGAAGGTTTTGACAATCACACGGGCCATGCGAAGCAGTCTCAACGGTTTGATTGTGTTATTGGTATTCCTAAGCGCTACTGACTTCTCATACAGGGCTTACCAGTCACCTCAAACACTTTCCAGTAATGTATCAGCTTTATGAGGTCCTCTACAAGCGACCAGGGCCTCCAACCACGGAAGAGGAAGAGATTGCCTCTGGCAAGCGCACCCTCGACAATGATGCATCTCACCAATATCTCTCGCAATTGGAAAAGGCTTCGAAAAACATTGTGAAGGCCTTGGAAAAGCAGGCTGTGAAGGCGTTGGTATGTGCCTGTTCTTACGCATATATTAGTTTGCTGACCAATATTAACAGGGTGAGTGGGATCAGGCAAAGTTTGAACACCTTCTTATTGAATGGATCATTGCATGTGATCAACCATTTGAGGAAGTTGAACGTCCAGAATTTCAGGAGCTCCTTAATTACACACACCACACTGGCCAGCCACTGCATATTCCTGGGCGAAGTATGGTTCAACAAAGAGTCCTGGAGATGGGCCGGGAATATCAAGAAGATCTTCAAAAGATGTTTGTGGTATGGCACATTCCTTCACTGAATGCTCTTCTGCCAAGTTTTCTGATAATGTGTTCTAGGAACTTCAAGGAAAAGTATCAATCTCGCTAGACTGTTGGACATCCCCGAATGGATATGCATTTATGGCTATCATAGCTTATTATATAATGAAGAAAGGCAAACTGGGTATGCCTTTTCTTCATTCCTTCCTTTCCGCACTCTCATAGTATCCAGAGGAATCCCTTATAGACTTCCATGAGCTCATCGGTGAGCATTCAGGTGACAATATGGCTGAGGCAGTGTGGGCAACACTCAAGGCTTTTGGTTTGACTGACCGGGTTCACAAAGCATGACTATATGAAGCATTCAATTCTCATGATGTCTTCTAGATCATGGCCTTTGTTATGGACAACGCAACCAACAACGACATGATGGTTAAACACATTGAAGATCTCTGTTGGGAGCAGGGTATATCTTTCTCAGCCAAGGAATCCAGACTTCGATGCATGCCACACACTGTTCATCTAGCCACATTAAAGGTAGGACTCTTGGCTATATTCAGTATATATAGCCTCATATGGTACTATAGCTGTGTGAGGGTATCGGAGCTATCAAAAAGGTTAATGGTACAAAGACGGCAGGCCGATCAGCATACCAAGACTCTGCAACGCTATCTGTTGACCGTAGCTTGGATGATGAGGCTGTTGCACAGGACAATGAAGAGGAAGATACTGAAGATTCCGACTGTGACATTTCAGTGGTGACGAAGGTAGGCATCTCACGTTCTCTATGAATACTCTACTCATTGGCTTATATGTATAGCTTCGAAAAATAGTGTGTATTGTGAGGTCAAGCCCACAGCAGCGCCAAGCGTGATTCAAAGAGGCCCACTACTTGATGCGCGAGAGGGTTGAAGGTTTTGTGGACAGCGCTTTAATGCTAATTCTTGACGTGAGGACCCACTGGTCGTCAACCCACCAGATGCTACATATGGCTATTCCTATTGCTTATGGTACAGCACTGACATTACTCGGGCAGGTTGAGCAGTCGACTATCGTGATGTTGTAGACTCTTTCGTTTCCTGAAACAAAGACCTTCACTCATACGAGATGTCTTTGGGTGACTGGGATGCTATTTCCATGGTGACGAGTTGGCTAAAAAGTTTCCGTGCAGTGACAACGGAGGTGTCCATGTCAAAGAAGCCCATGCTTTCAACAACACACGCCGTTTTTCGTGGCCTTCAGGATGACATTAGGGCTATCCTTGTGGGCCTCCCAAACTTGATATCACCAGAGATCAAGAAGGGTCTCACTGATGCGCATCTCAAATTGAGTGATTACTACCACAAATTTGATGAGTCCCCCTTTTATATCTGGTCATCCTGTAAGTCTTGGTATCCAGTTCAATAGACATTCTAACAGGCAATCTAGTACTTGATCCGCATATTAGCTATAACATCTTGAAGGAAGATTACGCCAATGATCCATCACTTGATGTGTATCTTGAGTCATCTAAACAGCTACTGCATACCTACTATCTTGACCACTATGCTCCCTGACCAAACGAGACTTCCACGACTGTGACACCATCATTACATTCGACGAGTAGCAGCGGCAGCATAGGGCAACATTCACCTCAAAAAAGCTTTACAGCACGTTACAAGAAGTCTGCTTCAACAGCTGCAACCAACAAGCTAGATTGTTACTTCCAGTACCCTCAAGAGGACTTTGACCATTGCGATCCAATCAGTTGGTGGTACAAGCGTTGCAAGGACATGCCAAACCTGTACTGACTTGCACGGGATATCATGACAATCCCAGGTATAGTATTGTGGTATTCTGTTGAAAATTCAGGCATTTAGCTGATGCAATGTCAGGTTCTGCGGTAGCTGTAGAGCACATATTTTCATCTGGACAGGACTCAGTTTCAATGCGCCATGCTAGATTACAGCCTGAAACAATCAGGACGTTGATGTTGGTGAAGCATCATCTTCGAAAGGCATGCGAGGCCATTGATGTTGTCCTTGACGATGATAACTAGCTATTTGAACCGTATGCAGTACCTATAGATTTTATTAATCCTATCTGTATGTACTGTATAACCGTTTTACGGCCGTACCGTACACCGTACCGTACCATCGAGCTATCCTGGCAAGACCAGTATGGTACGGTTATGGGTCACCCATATCCATCAAGTATCCATATAGTTTACGGCCATACCCATATATGGGTACAGTGGACATCCCTAGTATTGAGCGACTAGTATTTCCAGAGTGGCTAGGAAGGTCAGCCCATTGTCCGTTACAATTTCTCAGAGGCTACCCCAATGGCAGATGATATGCTTGAAGATGAAGTGCACAATTCCTTCCACATTCTCATGCCTCAGCATTTTGAACTCTGGGTATGCACTCATAGAGCAGCAGGCATGAACAATGTACTTGAATCTGTTGGATTTTGGAAGGTGGAAAGTGTTGATATAGACTTTGGAAAATAGCAGAGCAGAGTATGCAACAACAGGTGGAATATGCCACTTGTTTGTTTGGCGGATTTGACACATATGGCATGTCTTCATGAACCATTTGACATTGTCAAGCAGTTGAGGCCACCAGTATCTTTTCAGGAGGTGGGTTCTAACTGAATAGACACCTTTGTGTCCAAGCTCATCATGAGCAATCTGTAGCAGCCTGTATCGCCTATCTGCTGGCACAACCAGCTTGTGTTCTCCTCCGCTATCACGTTTCCAGAGGTTTTTATCTAGTAGGAAAAAACCTGAAGCATAGTTAATAAAAGTTCTTTTCCAGTCTTCAGTCATTGAGATGGGTATGTGGAAATCTGAAAGGTAGTCTTGAACTAGCAGCACCCTTACATCGTTAGATTTAGCTTTGGCACTCTGGAGAGTCTCTATATCCACATCTGCTGGGATTGGATCTACTACCTGCAGGTGGATCTGGCGGTTTGCCAAAATCCACATTGGAGAGAGAATTTTGCATCCAGATGCTTGCTCTTCTAAGAGCAGGTTGATGATGTGCACAAAACCATACATTTTGTTGACCCAGTCAGGATCATCTCCTTGAGCAGGTTCGTTGCCTGGCTGTGGATGCTTCCTTGACAGTCCATTTACACCGTGTTTGACTCCTGGAATGTGTACCAGCTTGAAATCAAACAGAAGAATCCCTGCTACCCAGCAGTTGATTACTGCACTCAGGTTCATGTCTGGATTATTGATCATGCCTTTGATGGCAGTAGCATCTACCTCCACTACAAAGTTCTTGACTCCAATGATCTAAATGGCAGCCTCTTTTAATGCCCTATATAGGCCATAGAGTTCGAGCTTGGGCTGGCTATACTTTGATTCCACAGCATTGAGTGGAATAGAACCAAAGTGGGAAGGGTATCTTTGTTTCGGGTTAGTAGGATCTTCTTGAAAGATGGTGTATCCAATAGCTTGAGCACTTGTGTTAACTGCTAGAATGACAGGTGTGTCTGACTTGTAGTCAATCGGGCAGAGAGCGGGTGAGTTGATGATTTCTTACTTCAGTGCTTCTTGAGTGGCTTCTTGATTGGGCCCCCAGAAAAACTCAACTCCTTTGTGGGTGAGATTTACTAGAGGCCTCACCAGCAGGCTGTAGTTGCAGACATATATCCATAGGATACCAGCTGTTCCTAAGAATGAGCAGACGTCTGTAAGGTCCAGATATGGACCCCAGTTCTTGATCTTGTTGACTTTTCCATCTTTGGGTATTCTACCCTCATAGGTGCACTTGTGGCCAACAATAATTGCTTCTGGCATGCAGAGGTATTCCTTCTTTCCTGACCAAGTACACCCAGCATACTTCATCTGCTGGACTACCTGATTGAGATTTTGGAAATACTCCCATATGAAGCAGCAGATTCCTGAATTCTCGGATATCGTTTCGTATCTGCCATCTGCTGTCTCATAGTGGGTGATGGGTCCTTTCATGCCTGCGTTGTTGACGAATAGAATAGTTACATCCAGTATTTCATCTTGGAGTATGTAGGTTATATCTCCTTGTAGGACTTGCATTGAGTTAGTCCATCCCATCGGTAGCATACTGAGGTGGAAAGTGCCTAGAGGTGTTTGAAAGGTAGTGAGGTCTCTACTCTTTACAGAGAGTAGCCTTTGATTGAAGGCTACAAAGAGGTCAAATACACTGTAACAAGCACATGCACCAAAGGTTTCCACTAGCTGTTCGATGAGTGGAGGCACCCCTGAGTTGCAGATGGTGACAGCATTTAGCAGCTGTAAGTCATGTATGATCTGAACTGAGTGTCCATCTTTCTTGAAGACTGTGAACCATTTAGAATGGTATGAAGAACTAGAAGGCTCATATATTCCAGAAGCTATCTTGTCTTTGACAATCTATATAACTTCATGGTATAGACCTGGAGGAATAGGAATATTTTTGTGTACCCAAGGAATATGCTCTATGATAGGGATGGTGACCAGGGGAAAGAAATCTTCTCTGAATTTCCCCTTCTGTGATTCATCCCAAGTGAAACTGCTCTCTTGCAACATCATGAAGTGATGCATGAGCTTTCACTCTTCTGGCCGTAAGAAATCCCCAGGGTGATTTTCTTCTATAATGTTGTGGTTTTCTTGAATATAGTGTCCAATCAGGTGGAAATCCAGTGGATGAGTTGAAAGAATAGGTATATCTGTTAGTGGGTTGCCAGTGATTTCTTGGATGATCCAAAACTCTTCTGGTAGCATTGTGGGTACAGGTTTAACACACTGGTCAACCTTCTTGTACTTCTTTTTCTTGGGCTTGGGCCATGTGATCTCAAAGATGCCAGTTGGTTGGAAGTGAGTGGGTCTGCTGTGTACACTGTCCAGTTGGAACAGTTCCATGAATAAGAGTTCGTGAGGCTGATCGACATACTGCAGGATGGAGAAAGAGAGATAGGAAATTGGAGTCGATGAATTATTAGATCCACTTGTGGGTTTAGAGAATTCTGCAGGGGCGGATGTGAAAAAAGAAAGTGTGCATAGAGGAATGTCATATAGATTGTTTGCTATTTCCCTAGCATTCCTAATGTAAGGCTGGGATAGGTCCAGACCATCTGTATGCTTGACCTGGTTTTCTGTTATAGTGTTGATGGAAATGGCGTATCCGGGTATAGATGTTATGTCTATGTGAGTGGTTGAGCCATCTGCAGTGGGTGTGAGCAAGTGTGTCTGTAGTGAGAAATCTGATGATAGTTTTTCGACTGTAATTGAGAGTCCCAATTCACCTTGAGCAGAAAATAGGTCCTCACTTAAGGAAAATTTGTGTGTGGGTCATAGGGCAGATGCAGCTCATGGATATGCAGATCTGAGCTGGTGTGTCCTTGTAGCCAAGAGAAGAGTGGCTTGCCTCTCTCATGAGTGGGGATTATCATCTCCGTTCTGGTGTTAGGGTCGCAGATGGTGAGGATTTGTCCTCCATTGGCTCAGTTGTCTATCTTTGTATCACAAAGCATAGAGAATGGCCATCCTAGTAGAACATCATATGCAGCATGTTCTACTACATGCACTTGAAGAAGCACTTCTAACCCTTTGAAGTTGAAGGGTACATTCCTGCAAAGACCTAGGGACCATCCTGTTTCTCTATTTGTGCTTGTGAGCACTATCTTGATGGATGGATTTAGGGGCAATCCACACTTGTGCCAGACAGCAGCAGACATTGCTATGACTTAAGAACCTTCATTCACTACTGACTCTATCTTGTGTAGACCATCAATAACTGGTGTTAAAGCCCTTAAGCCTCCCGCTTCATCTGCTACCACTATATGTATGTGGCATCCAGTTTGAAGGTGCATGATGAGCAGCTGGTCATGTCTGACTGCTGCTGCTCCTGCTTTTCCACCTTCAACAGGTACTTTCTGGTTAGTCAGAGCTTCTTTAAGCTTGTTGCAGATTCCTGGGCTTTCCCCACATAATTCCTTGATGGAGACTTTGACCTTTGAGTCTAACATATGGTTGTAGAGATCCTCTGTGGTCCCAGTCTTGATAATAGGAGTGGTGACGAGACTGGTGACGGGCACCCATGAAACTGAGCACGGCCTAGCATGAACACACACCAAACCTAACTCAACCCCACTAGACACACACACACACAATCTCCTTAAGTGCAGAGAGGAGCAAGGATTTTAATTCCACTTGCATGCTGACAGTATCCCAATTTCTCTCAGTGAGCTTGCTAAAACAATACGCACAAACAACATAGTACTTTCAAACTAGTCTCAAATTCTCTAGCCCTTCAGAGCTTTTTACAAGAGAGCACAGTGAACCACACAACCCTCAAGGCAAAATATATTTCAATAGCCAGAACACATGGATATGCAGATCCACAAGTTGACCAAGTTCAGTCAGTGAGCTCACTAAGTACAACCTGCCACTAGACCTAATCTGCATGTGATGCCACCTTTCTCTTAATGGCTAAACCTGACTTCCAAACTCGTCACAATGGAGGCCCTCGGCACTCCCACTCAAGTCTTAATTACTCTCAGAACCATCCCCGCAAGTCCTCACACACAGTGCGCTTGCCCTAACAACAGTGCCATGAGGTCCAACTGCACACACCTGTCACACTTCATGCAACTGCTAGAACAACTCAAGCTGGCTGATTCCCTTGCAACTACTTCTAGACCTACACAGAGGCCGACACAACACAAGTTCTCTTTTTACACTGAACCAGAAAAAGGAACAGAGCTGTTTTCTCAGATTTATCTCAGCAAACTCTCAAGATGGGCGCAGCGTCACTGCCTCCAAACCTCTTTCTTATCTCAAGTAAACCGAAGTTTTTATCCAAAATGTTTCTCTCGTTCTATTTCTCTGTAAACTCACTAAACTTGTGTTCTAGATGAGGCTCAAAGCTACTAACTCTTACGCATCGCAACAAGTCCAGATCCAAACTGAAACTTTATTACTATACGTGGGGGGTAGGTATCTTACCTTTAATACATGAAAATCTACTCTACTTATACTACGGGAGATTGATTGTTACAAATGGATTTTTAGTAATTTACTTCTTTTTCGGCCAGGTATTCCTCATCCAAGTTGGCCCAGTGCTCTAGGCCGCACGCCACTTGTTCCTCTTTTCATTATCCTCAAAGGGCTAAGCAATGTCAATGTCACTCGCCCTAGCAGCAGAGTAGCTCGCGAGCACTCAATAGCTGCTTAATCCTCGATCACCGATCACCCTTCGTATTCGGCTTTCAGGTCTGCTCCAAAGGTGACAGCATCATGTTCTAGACTCGGTAACCAAGAAATGCCTCGGCTTTCCAGTCCGCTCGCTACTTCCATCAGCCAAAGTCTGTTTCTAGGCCATGCCCGGGGTTTTCTTGATTACCCCATGCATGATATCATTTTTCCGGATCTCCAGGGACCACATGTCATAGATTACAGATGCGTCATTATCTAAATTAGCCTTGGCCCATGTACAAGTGCATCCCACTCCAGCTGAGTCCTCTATTGCAAACAGGTGGTTTGGCAATCTAGCTCGCCCTTTGGCCTTGTTGCTGTGCATGCCCATAAGGTACAGTGCAACAACGAAGTCCTTATGTTTTAATTCTGTTGCTTCTTTTTCTGTTATAGAGCTCTCTACCTCGGTGACCTTGCTTCTTCATGTGCCACTTGCATTGTCAGCCCACTCGCGATGCCTCTGCATTGCTAAAGTGTAAGGTATGACATTTTGCAAAATTACACCCTTAGGCACGCTGCGGGCGTGACAGCGGTATGCTTGTACTGTCACTGATGATCCTTCTTTGTGTCAGTGGATTGAGTTGCCACTTTGGTGGGTACATCTGGCGCTGCAGCGGGTTCCTTGACAGCAGGTTCAATCACAGCAGGTGCAGTGGTGGATGGCTGGTTAGCCCCTGCAGATGGTATTACTACCTCCACTTTCTTGAAGGGTTTTGCTGGCCTTTTGCCTGGTGGTCTGCCATCCTTCTTGGCTTTCACCCACTCTTGTAGGATTTGCTCAAGAACCTTGATGGCCAGGTCCTCTTCATCCTCTTCTGCATCGGACTGCTCTTCTAAACATGCCATTAGCTGGGTGGCTTGCACCTCAGCATGTTTCTCATACAAACTCGTAAGCTGCGATAGTGTAACTGTAGTGAAAGTGCTAGTATTCTCTGCTTTGAGACCAAAGCCTTGCAGATACACAACACCTGCTGGTACACCATACCTGTGTTGCGTGGCCATCATGTTGATCAAGGCGGATGCACTTCTACGATCTTCATGCCACCTCTCCACTCATGGTCTGAGGTATCCAGATCCTTTGGGCAACTCAGACCTGTCTGGCATTACCAGTTTCCACTTGATATGGTCGAACTTGATGAGACCTTTGTCCATATCTGCTTTCTTGGCTACACAGTCCTTGTATCCGATCTTGCAACTGTCGTATCTGCACCTCTTGTTGGCTCTGCCCTTGTCGACCAGCTTTCGAATCGCAGCTAGAAGCTGTTTTTCCATTGAAGATTCCATTTTCACAGTGGCCTCCACTGGTTGAGTGATTGTTTGCTGTTGAACAGCCTGCGGAGTGGCTGCTTGCAGTTGAGGAGAGTACGAGGGGAACCCATAAGGGTTATAGTACATGAGAGGCAGACCTGCTGTGGTTGCCTTGGATAGTTGGTCTATTATATCTAATATGCTTCCTCCTGGCATCATCATCTGCTGCTGCCTGTATGATAAAAGCAGAGCCACTGCTGGCTGCTGAGCATACTGCAAGGCGAGCACTGGAGCTTGTTGCTGTTCCATGCCTGCATATGGGGAGAAGGCTGGTACAGGGTTTAGGTATGGAGACCTATAGCTTTCCAGTGCATACTTGGCTGCTTTCCTAACCTCTTCCACTGGGAAAGGCTCTGCTGGGTTCTGGTTTGGGAATAGAACTGCCAGTCACTGGTCTACCATCATCCACAGCATAGGGTGGATAGTGGATATGTACATCCACGCATACTTGTGTTTGGATATGAGTGGACTGATTCCTGCTGTGACATCCAATCCAATGTTTTGAATGTATCTGTCAAAGCAGCTGAACTCATCTAGTGTCGAGATTGGAGAGGCTCTAAGGATCCTTGCTGCTTCCCCAAGATGAACAGGCATGTATCAGCAGGTCTCATTGGATTTTGGGTAGAACCCATAGCATTCTTCCTTGAACGTGTCCCATGTTGCTGTCGCTTGGTTGACTAGGTTGGCTTGTGATAGCCTTCACCACAGATCAGCAGCTGTCAGGTCTGCATATAAGATAGCAGCTTGTATGTATTGCCAATCTGTCTGTTGTCCTATGCTCTCGCACGTCTGCTCTACTTTGTCAAAAAAGACAGGTAGGATTATAGAGTCTTCAGGTCCTTTCCATCCCCAGCTAGGTGCTTTCCCAGATACTCTGATAGGTAATTGCTGGGTCTGTGCCAGTGCTTGTTGTTGGTCAGCCATGTTGAAGTGAAAATGGATATGTCTGTTTCTTGACCAACGAAAGGTCTTGTCAATAGGGAAAAGTGTTGGTGAGGGTGGCGGACTTGGATCTTCTTGCTCATCTAACCAGGTTCAAAATAAATCTGGCTCGGGCAGATCTGATGTGTATGCCTGCAGGTCTGAGTTAGACCTCAGGCAGTTTGATGGTCCCAGTAGTGGGCTAGCTATGGGAGAGGGTGATAATGAAGATAGTGGTGATTCAAGGATAGCCCTCAGCTCTTGCTCATAAGCTGAGGTAAAGGACAAATCCAAGTGGAAATGATGTGATTTGTTGTCAGAAACAAGGTCAAAGAGATCTTCCTCATCTGAAATCCAATTGCCTGTGGCAGCTCAAGTGACAGTCCTTAGCACTTCTGCTTCTAGACGTCGCGTGGTGGGATGAAGGGTACTTCTTCTACCAGCAATTGTGGTTTAACCTCCCTCGCGGTGGGCTCCACTTGTAAGGCTAGCAAACTCTCTGGTAAGAGAAAGTCATGTCTGCATCTGCAAGATCTTTTGTATATGCAAGGAGGGTTACCACCCACTCTGAAGGGATCTGATAGAATCCACTCTGTTTGCAGATATGATAGAGAGAAGTAGTCCAAGCATCCAATTAGGATGCTGAACAGAGAACAATATGGAAGATAAAAGAAGAGAAGATGATTCCTGACAATCCACTCACAATACTAGGCTCAGAGGTGGCTAGATATGCTATGGAGAGTAGCAGAATTTATTCCTTTAGGATGCTTTAAGCAAGTGAGATTAACTAACTTTCTAAGTACATTATGTGTGCTTATATAGTAGCAGATCCAAATCCAGCTCCCCACTTCTGCACCTGCCCACTCCAATAGCCCTGAATGTATCCTCAAAAGCTGATATTTGACACAAGCTATCACACTGAAATCCGCTGCATGAGCTACTCCAGCATCATCGAGCACACTTCTGCAACACCTTCCCTATCTGGTTTGGTTTGAGAATAGCCATATATGGCTATCCGCTGTCAGCCAATTTGTCTGCTCTTCAAGGATGATCCTTCTGCCATCCACTGGCATGGGCGCTTCAGGTGGATAGCTGTCAGCTCCTGGAGCCTAGGCTAGTCAAATTCCCATGAAATAAGGTGGTTTTGTGGTGGATAGCATATGGCCAGGCAGACAATGCATTGCTTGGCAGATGCAAAGCAGATATGCAGTTGCCCAGGTGGATTCCACAGGAATTCTGTTTTTGAACAGAGGCAATATGTTCTTGTTCCTATGGTTAGCAACCAGTCAGCTAACCCTTTTTAGTAGAATGTGGTGCATCTGTTAGAGGTACCGTTATCCCCTTCTGTGGTCTTTTGCCCTTGCTCACCAGATTATCCCAGGTCTTGGTCGTGGAGCACCTATACATGGTGGGAGAGGACGAGACCAGGGAATGTGATTGTTGTACTACTTATTTCTGTGTTTCAGTGACGAGGCTGGTGATGGGCACTCATGAAACTAAGCATGGCCTAGTGTGAACACACTAAACCTAAACTCAATCCCACTAAACACACACACACAACCTCCTTAAGTGCAGAGGGGAGCAAGGAATTTAATTTCAATTGCATGCTGACAGTATCTCAATATATCTTAGCGAGCTCACTACAATGAAGCACATAGCAGTGTATAATTCCCAAGCTGTTCTCAAATTCTCTATTTCCTTGAAGCTTTTTACAAGAGAGCACAGTGAACCATGCAACTCTCAAGGCAAAGTATATTTCAATGGCCGGAACACACAGATACACAGATCCACAAAATGACCAAGTTCAGTCAGTGAGCTCACTAAGTATGACTCGCCACTAGATCCAATCTGTGCATGACACCACCTTTCTCTTAGTCACTAAACCTGACTCCCAAACTCATCACAATTAGAAGCCCTCAGCACTCCCAATCAAGTCACAAATACTCTCAAAAACTGTCCCTGCAAGTCCTCACACACAGTGCACTCACCTTAACAACAGTGCTGTGAGGTCCAACTGCATGCACCTGTCACACTTTGTGCAACTGCTAGAACAGCCCAAACTGGCTGATTCCCTTGCAAACTACTCAAGACCTACACAGAGGCTGGCACACACAATTTCTCTCTTGTACTGAACCAGAAAAGGAACAGAGCTTTCTCTCAGATGATATCCAGTAAACTCTCAAGCTGGGTGCAGCATCACTGCTTCTGAATCTCTCTCTTATCTCAAGTAAACCAAAGTTTTTATCCAAAATGTTTCTCTCATTCTATTTCTCTGTGAGCTCGCTAAACTTGTGTTATAGACAAGACTCAAAGTTACTAACTCTTATGTGTCGCAACAAGTCCAGATTCAAACTGAGACTGTATTACTATACATGGGGGGTAGGTAGCTTGCCTTAATACATGAAAATCTGCTCTACTTATACTATGGGTGGTTGATTATTACAAATGGTTCTTTAGTAAGTTAATTCTTTGTTGGCTGATAATTCTTTGTCTGAACTGGTGCGACACTCTTGGCAGGGTGCTGCTTGGTCCTCCTTTTAGTATCCTCAAATGACTAAGTGATGTCGACATTGCTTGCCCTAGCAGCAGAGTAGCTCGCAAACTTGTACTCAATAGCTGCTTAATCCTCAATCACCAATCACGCTTTGTACTTGGCTTTTGGGTCTGCTCCAAAGGTGACAGCATCATATTCTAGATTCAGTAAACAAGGAATGCTTCAGGTTTCAAGCCTGCTCACTATTCCTATTGGCTGAAGTCTGTTTCTAGGCTGTGCCTGGGGTTCTCTTGATTACCCTTGTGCATGACATCATTTCTCCAGATCTCCAGGGACCATGCATCATAGATTACAGATGTGTAGTTATCTAAATTAGTCTCGGCCCATGTACAAGTGCATCCCACTGAGGCTCAAATCTCTACTGCAAGATGGATTGCTTCACAAGCAAGCTTGCTCTTTAGCCTTATGGCCATGCCCGCCCATAAGGTATAGTGCACGATGAAGTCCTTATGTTTTAATTCTGCTGCTTCTTTTTTAATCATAGAGCTTCCTTCCTCTGTGACCTTGCTTCTTCATGTGCCACTTGCACTGCCAGCCTGCTCATTATGCTTCTGCATTGCTGTCATATAAGATATGGTAATTTGCAAAATTACACCCTTAGACACACTGCGGGCATGACATCGGATGAGCATGTATTAGTGTCACTGTATATGTTTTTGCAAGCTAACTAGCTTTGGGTAATATCAAGACCCCACTATTGCAAGAAGCAGTCAGATGACTCAAGTTATCAAAAATCCAATGTCTATAAACCTCTACAATCTTTCACATATTCCTATCACTTTAGAAGATATATATGTATCATATTTTTGTCTCTAGGTACAATATGTGTGATGCTGAAATCCTGACTACAGCAGGAATGGCTGTCATATATACTCATGAGGGGCTATGTCATGGATCACAAGTTATTCTAGAGGCTGTCTATACTAGAAACACACTAAATAACAAGAAAATGGGTTTGTGTTGGTTTTCTAATTGGCACCAAGAATAGACAGTCTGAACAGACCCTTACCAACACAATGTCATTGCTAAAGCATGTATACCATAACTTGCAACACACCATTGAAATGAGGCTGACAGATCTAATAAAGATGCATACCCTCAATCCATGATATCTTTTGTACAAAAAGTGTAACAGTCGAATCAAAAGGCTAATGCACCTAAGAGAATGGTCACTATGACTGTAAAATAGGAAAAGGATATATATGTAGAGAAAAGCAACCAGTTGGGTCTGAATAGCTCTATACTCAGCAGCCAAGTATTTGTATATAAAAACCATCCAGATCTGCTTGATGATATTGTTCAAAGCACAGTATGCCAGAGCAGCCTGCTGCTGGGATGGTCATTGGTTAAGGGTCTGACTTCGCAGGCATTGGTTTGGCACCTATCCTTCAGCTCATGGTGGATGGGTCTTGATGTTCTCGTTGATGATTGTGATGTCGTGCTTTTTAGAGTATTGTACAAAGCATAAAGATCCAAAGGGAAGAATAGATTATGGAAGTTTATATTTCAGATATTCTTTAGTTGATCAAGAAAATAAAGTAGGGAGGGCGATGCAGGCAAAAATGACAGTCCAAAATTAATACTCCAAAGTCTCAACCTGACAAATTTCAGATGCATGCCATGAGCTCTATTGTGTCCTTTCAACAGCTACCACGAGCTCATCTGACTGCTCCCATTGGGCCTCAATGTCCATTTCAAGGACTGCACTCTGCCTGGTAAATCCCTGAAAGCTTGCCTCAGAAGGCTGAGAAGGTTGAGAAGATTGTGAAGACATCTGGAAACGAAGGGTTGACACCGTTGCACTTTCGTCATATTCTTCGGTTGGGCGTGTGTGCCCTGCCACAGCTCTGCCAATAAGAAGTGTGGGTGCAACTCCCTACACAAGGTGCTCAATGAGTGGTGGGGTCCAAAGGTAGTGAACACACCTTCACAACACCAGCTATTACATCAAAGTAATAGTCTCCAAAATCACTGCGAACAAATAATACCAAGTATATGATCGAAGCTATTGAATAGAGAGCAGAGGATTCCACTAGCACTTCAATCAAACGGTGAAAAACTCTCAGTCGGCCACCTGCTCTGGCATGTCTAACCCCAGTAACAGTCAAAATTCGAAAAATGATGAACACAGTGCACCATAATGTCGTTGTCAGGATGGAAGATAAGTAGAGTGCCAGAGGTACTGTGCCCAGTCCAGGTGCATTGAAGTACTCATGTATCTCAATGGCTCTCGACACTAAACATAAAGTTGAATATATGAAAAGAGTAAGTAAATGAGATCACCTGGAGATCAGACACTTTACCAGTTGCAGCAATTAGGGAAAGGATTGGAAGTAGAACAATAAGCCAGCGCTGTCCCCAGACCATCCAACAGCACCAAATCTAGAATCAAAAAGATGGTAAACTGACATGGATAATCACCAGCAAAGTAGCACACACAATATATGAGTCTGCAATAATGGTACTCATAGTGGCTGGAACACCTGCCTCCCAAATGATTGCTTGGTTCAAACTGCGTTTCTTGTTGAATACGGTCCAAAAATTTTGGCCATTTTCAATGAATGTGGAGCACATAAATGACCATTGGGCAGCAAAACTTATAGTAATCAGAGCATGAAGGAGAATAATGATGATGACCAAGGTTCGTCGGCTTGGCCAGCATTTGTTGATGACTGTGCCACTCATGTCAGCTTGAATATTGTAGTAGAGATGCTCCTGGCTTACATATATTCCACAATGTAACAGCAAGAATTCCAGTGTATATGCCTGTCATCAGTCAACATGTACATGTCATGGCACTAAACATGGTTGCCCACCATGCAATGATGCAAGGAGAATTCGGGAGTTCAGGTAAGCGTCGAGATCTCGAAACACAAAAGCTTTATCTTCATTGGTAAGATCAGATGGAATATACACCTGAGTCACCATGAGGAAAGGTAAGAGAGACAGGGTAGTGGGTTATGAGAATAATGTGTACCAACCCTACTGTTATAAATGGTGCAGCCCATGGACATGCTCATTGGCTATTGCAAAGATGGTCAGGATCTTCACGGAGTTTGGCAACTGATGAACCTATGACATTTTCAACCCACAAATGCAATATGACTGGGAGTGAGATATTGCCAGAGAAATGCCTCTGTCATAGGGAAAACACTTATACCAGCTGTGAGCTTCCCAGATATGTGTTCCATTGAATTAGGACATCCGAGGACAGAATCAAAAAACCATTGAAGTGAGGCACCTACCAAAGTGAGCTTGTTCAGTCATGACATGAATCCTAATTAGGTCTTACTCCAAAATGTAGACCCATCTCCAATCATCACTATGCTGAAGGAACCTGGACAATTGAGATCTGGTACAGATCTTAGTAGGAGTACCAACTTTTGCAAGTCAGATCGAGACAAGAACCCGCAGCAAGGTCATATAAGGTGGGAGAAAGTTATCCTAAAAATGAGGCACCTATCAGAAAACTTGAAGCAGGGGAAGAGAATATAACGCGTACCCTATAATGAGCTCGATGAAGCCTGTTCACTTCCTTTTCCAGTACTTGTCTATCTTCGAAGGATGGGCGCAACATATCTGAGTCAACCTATCCTTGTTTGTGTCATCGTTTCTTTTTTAATCATCACTTAGAGCACCGAGATAGGCAAAGGTGATGACGTGAACTGATACTGAGAGAACGTGAGAGAATAGACTGGTGGACCGGTGATACATAGAAGCAAACATCAATTTTGAAAATTAATGTCGACATGACAGCGACCACGTTGATGGGAACCAGTTTAAGCGAGATCCACAGAAAGAGCAACCGAGCCCCTCGAAAAGATCCTACAAGATCGCGACTGAAGGAAGATACCTGTTCAACAAGCAACAACGAGGACAAGGATTCATCGATAGGTTCGTTATTCTGGTGACCATAATACCTGGTAGACCCTACGACAACCATCCACAACAAAGTCGGTGTCATGGTGAGGGCTAGCACATCTGTATAGGCAGTTCTATGTATTTCTTTCCCGTGTACCTTTACTCATAAGCACGACAGTAAGCTGACGAAGCCTTCTGATAGTCAAGCGGTGCCCAAATCCTACATTTGTAGTAGTTAGCTCTTCACAACTGAGCGTAAAGCAGACTTCTATCTGAAAAACGACATGAGAATCAGATCAATGAGAAGTACAGGCGTCAATCTCAGTCTCACCCTCGAGCAGGATTCGTTGGATTCGTTGCTCGCGTAGGCGAAGGACCGTTGCCCATCGTGCTTCTCGACCAATTCTCGACGGATGACCATTCTGAACTGCAGAGAAAGATATATCAATAAGAGTGTAGCAAGGTAATAACAGTAGGCATGCCCAAGAGTTGTATACCCAGGAGGGCTGCTCATAACTTGTTTGACGATGGAAATTTTCTGAACGCATTCCAACAAACATATCAGCACTCATCATGCATAGCATTGCATGCTGTCCTATGCTGCTATGTTCATTCTGGTAGGCCGTACACCATCCTGCGCCTTTCTCACCCAATCGTTCTCCCCTCCTGCCACGACCCCTGCTTGCTCACGAGCCAAAGCAAAGATAAGTAAAATCAAGAGTGAAGATCTTAAAAACCTACCAATCGATGGAATATGCTAGCGTTGCATCAAGATGCAGCACCAGGATTTAGAGGCAGGAAACGAATAGAGACAAGTGAACTCTGCACTGAGGGAGTAAGATCTGATAACCAGACGCCGGCGAATTGTGAGCATCACCTTGACCGATGAAGTTGAAGCGCAAGTGGCCAAGTAGATAACAAGAGAGCTAGCACAGACCTGCCCTATCTTTCGAAGCCAGTGAATTTAGAAATTTATGATGGCAACTTGCAAACAAAAATGATGGTGCGAGCATCGGCACAAGTAGTAGTATCGCCCTTCCTACTTGAAGCATGGGAGCTTACAGCGGGTCGAGGGTATCGCCGGCGACAACTTTATACTCCGTACAAGAAAGCGGGTATGGAGGCAACGTACTGAGAGACGAAGACGAGCGAAAACGTGGCTGCCCGGTGGTCTTTTATACCCTCTCGTGTCGGTGCTTGGGTCGAGTAGAAGAGCCTCATATCCTTAGCGTCCCAGGAACGATGCCCCTGAAAACATGGGGAAAGCACGCCACCAGTAACATGAGTGTCTGCTAGTAAGTAAGTAACCGATGGATAAAATCAGCGAGTGAAAAGCCTAGGTTTATTTGTCAAGTCTGGCGTGGAGGAGACGGTGACTACTAGGCAATCAAGACTTGGACCGAGAGGAGGATTGACTTGAATCTGAGCCGGGTAGAAAAAATCAACGCAACTTGAAACGAGAGATTTATACAATTGCTGGCTGCTCTAGGCCTATCGATTAGCGTTCAATGAGAACAGGAAGTACGCGTACGCCCGTGCTCCCAACGCGAATGACTATCCATCCAGAGACATTATATCTTGACGTGCCAGACGGGTGAGGGTTCCGCAAGTTGAAAGCTTGCTGTGGTAAGAGTAGAATTGAGGGATAGAAAACAGAAAGTGGCGCGTCTATGCCGGGTGGAGGGATACTTGGATATTTGTTGGGAGGCGTACACATTGCTTGGACGAGTATGAAACCATGAGGGGAATCTCCAGTCAACAGTAATATCAGATACGGGTCACTCGAGAACAGCGTGCAGGGAATTAAAATATCAGTCTGGGCGTGGTAGTGAAAGGACAACGCGTAATCCTTTCAGTAAACAAAGTGCAGCGCTGTTTTATCATGAATGAGAATGGGCATGGAAGGTACGTGTGGGAAGCTGTCGTTGGTCCCAGATTAAATGGGTGGTGCGTGCAAGAAAGTCTAAGGGTACAATAAGCTATAAAATGAAGCGTCGTCCAACATACTTGAAACCGTCAACGAATCTAAATATATAAAAAGACTATTTCGAACCACTGGCACCTGCTCCCCAACTATCATACGCAGGGGGGATCTCGCTGGGACCCGCGTCCTGGTGCTGGACGACACCGGTTGGGCCGTTAGCGAGATAGGCGGTCCTGTCATCAGGGTTGACGACACCGAGTTGATTCTGGCGGGCCTCGCGCTCCTTGGCAGACATACCGCCTGCCCCACCTCCGAGCCCACTCGATGAGGAGCCAGGCGGCGGGGACCTCGGTGGTATACTCGTCGCGTACGGGTTGAATATGGCAGCAGGATACCCGGAAGACTCGCCAGAATACTGGGACATCGGGGGAGGAGAAGCCGGTGAGCCGGAGTAATAATTCGCATAGGACTGGCCGGAACTTCCATGGCTATTAGTGCTGGCGGATATGGGGAAGGGTGATACGACGCCTGCACCGATGTCCGCGCCGCCCAAACGCCCGCCCATGCCATCGTTGTCGCGCTCGTCGTCGAGGTTGAGGCCGACGTCTGGTGGGCGGGCGACGATGCGGTCTGGGTCAAAGTTGCCGTCAAAGTGGGCGGAGAGGCGGTTGGAGCGGTTGCGTTTGTAGAGGAACCAGATGAGGGCACCGAGGAGGGCGAGACCGGCTATTCCGCCGATGGTTCCGCCGACGATGGCGCCTGTGTGGGAAGAGGAAGAAGAGGCGGTGGTGGTAGAGGCGGCGCCGGCGGAGGCGGATGAGGAGGGAGATGCGAGAACGGTGGAGGTGGAGGTGAGCTGTTGGCCATTTGACTGGGTTATGATGATGGTGGTGGCTACGAGGGACGTCTGATGGACAGTTGTTTGAGTGTCGCGACTCGTGCTGGGTGTGGTCACGACCAAAGAAGACGATGAGCTGGTCGATGGAGGGACGAAAGTAGACGATGACGAGCTAGTTACTGGAATGCTACTCGATGTCGACGGCGGCAATGTCGATGAGGATGATGTCGTGGCGGTTGTCGGAGGCGGAGTGGTCGTTGAGCTGTCCGACGTGGGCTGGGTGCTGGCCGACGATGTTGTCGTTAGAGAAGGCGTCGTCACCGCAGTCGTGGTAGACTGCGGCGGTGTGCTCGTTGGTGCGTCTGATGAAGAAGCATCCGTGAGGGAGGGGGTGGACGCAGACGGGGTGGACGACAGCGACATGCACGTTGGCAGTGGTCGAGGTGCGAAAAGAATACCCGAGGGGGGTGGAGTAAAAGTCTTATTACATAACCGCGATAACGACCTCAGCCCATTCGGAACGATAACTTCCTAGCGCTTGCTAGTAGTACGTCTGTACAGTCCATGTAAATCGCCGTTACCTAGGTAGCATTTCTATTCGATCGACATCAAGCCGTAATCGCCACGAGCGAACAAGCGCCTACCGCAATCCACATTTTATTTTTACCACCAGCTGAGAGTAAAGAACTGATACCAGTATCAGAGTCGCCCATGATGACGAACGACTTATTCGAGCCTAGCTTACAGGCCCAGCTAGGACTGATGTGGGTATCGAGAAACGCACGATAGCATGCTCGCTGTAAGCAAGTTGGCATATGACGTCATCATTTCTCCCTGTTTGATAATGCCCTGCTCCAATCCTATCTCGAACGAACGGTGACTGCCACTGACTCTATCGATGTCCTAATTACGTTTGTTCCCTTTGCCGTCGTACTGAATCTATCCCAGCCCTTTCGCCACGGAACTGCACACATTGTCCAGACGCTCGAGGAGCAGATCCACGCGTACTTATTTGTCTACCAAAAGTTGTGGGTCCCGCGTTCGTCGGATGACCGCATATTTCAAACGTGCCAGAACGACGCCGCGGCGGGCGGCTTTGAGCACAGCCATATAGCCCCTTGGTCACAGGCACAGGTGGAGGTTAGCTACTGGACCGACGTTGGGGTAAAATTGGAAGAGCCCGATGATGCGTCTTTACATCAAGCCATTACTAGCAACTACGACAGTGTCAGTGTATGCTTCAGCCCTGGCCAGCTTTATGTAAGTTTGAGCTATCTCATCCCGCCAGCGTTCACTCGCTCTCTCCCTATCTGGGCATTCTTCCAATGGCTCTCTGACCATGGCTATTGTAAGCCCGCCCTATGTTTTTTTTTTTGACTCAGCATTTAATTAACCGCTACAAGTACACTGTCTACTAAGGCGCGGTGGAGGTACAGGTCCTCAGGCTCCCTCCTTCCCTCTTGTCCCGGTCCCTCCGCTCATTAATCTGCTTTCTACTGGTAACTCGGCGTATGGTGTGGAGTATAGTGGCGAACATTTAATTTACGGTACTTTTGTGCCCTGTATTGGGCGCCCGCCCCATGTTGACGCTACTTACGATGACGCATAGCTATGACGCCATTCCCGGACTAATATTTTACTTCCGTTTTCGTCCTATCCTAGTCTCGTATAAATACTCGACTGCTACCCTAGAACTCCACGTTCTTTCTTTCCTTCCTTCCCTCACGTAGACGTCTATTCCTCTGCCTCCCCAATGCACCTGTCGTTCATAATCGCAGTATTCGTCGCCTCCCGTGAGTTTAGTGTTTCTGTTCTTAGTGGACCGCTATCGGTTTCCCGTCGTAGCTTTTCTTGTTCAGCATGGTGAGCACCGCACCTTGGGAGCATAGTTCCTCTGGCGTTTCTTGTTTTCTCAGAAACTCACACTGAGCATCTCTAGTCCGCCCAACACTACTTGAACTTAACTGGTCTGCACATAGAGCCTGGGGTTCCGGTCTCAATCTGGGTATGACATTAGACCCGAGCTATTAGACGCTCGGTTTAGTCTGACCTCCTGTCTTTGGTTCCGTGACTGCAAGGTAATGACTCGGTCATGAAATCCTCCGGGAATTCAAGGATTTGTATTGGATTCACGTCCAAACCACATCTTTTATGCGCAAAGCATATGGGTACTACTCCACTTCTGAGCGTCACTTTGGGAACCATAAGCAACATGCGGGCTTTCTTGATGTATGTTCGACATGAAATGTTTACTTGAATAACACGATCATACCTGATTTTCGAGGCATCCCGCGGGCTGTCAGCTAGTATGCAGTCGTGAGCACATATGTTGACTTAGCCTGACTTGCAACTGAAGCATGCTATCCAAGCTCGGCTGATCTTCGGTGTGTACTGAGCAGAATGGCGCTGCTACCCGATTGAAACGCGTACACTGTGATTAATATTTAGAACGATGGCATGCAACCCACGAGGCTGCTAGGATGATTCACGGGCTTTCGTCTGCTGCTTCTTGCCTTGAAAGGATGATGTCCTTGAAAACTTGAAACTCGTCTTGCCATCTCCGAATCTTTCATTAAATTATCAAAATTCCAAGCAAGATGGTTGCACTCGGTGCCTTTGCGCCGCTCAGGTGATGGCATCACTGTGTCCAACTCTATTGCGACCGCGGACACAGAGATATGTTTGTAGGCGGATACAACGCTTTGCAAGCCATATTAGGACTGGAATTATATGCAAATGGAACAGATAATCCACTGAAAACCTTCGCGGGATACTGTCGGAAACCACGCCCCTTCTAAGAAGCAGCCTCAAGTCCTGTGCCCGCAGTACGGGCGTAGGGCGTTGGTATCAGTGATTATCGGTACTTCGTGCACCCAGCGCGAGGTCAGAATGTTCGAGTGTATTCCAACACAGTGTGGAATGGTATTGTGTGCAGCAAGGAGGCCAAGTAGCAAGAGAAACACCGATTCAGCCAGAGACGATGATGACGAGGAAATGAAAAAGCGATGATGACGAGTCTCAGCACGTGGCAAAGTTGAGGGCTTCATCAGGCATCTCCACGCTCTCCTTGTCTTCCTCCATCTCCTCCCTCCCCAAAAATGTCGGTCTACCTGAATCCAAACAACACCCTTGGGTTCACTCGTACGTTTTCTGTCTTCGTCGCCTATACTCTCTCTGCTCACTGTTCTCTGCAGGCCCGCTTACCCAACTCGTAAAACGGACACTGAGCATCACCAATCCAAATGCTCAGCCTGTTGCCTTCAAAGTGAAAACGACAGCGCCGAGGGTGAGATGGCGACTTGAATCGGTGCTATTGGAGGAAGCTCACGCCAAGTTTCTAGCTGTATTGCGTGCGCCCGAATTCTGGCAGAGTGGAACCGGGTGAAACAGTCGAAGTGGCTGGTGTGTGGCTTGTGTTCTTCTACTTGCTGTATATTTATCATCTACTCTAGTGATGCTCCAGGCGATGAAGGAAGACCCCCCGCTGAACGCCAAGTGCAAAGACAAGTTCCTCATCCAAAGCACGCTCATCACCCCCGAAAAAGAGTCGAAAGCGTTGCATGACATAGTGCGTCTATCTGCCTCGATGCACTTTTAATATGGACGCCCAATAGCTATCCTTCCAGTGGAACATCCCAGAAGGCGCCAACGACGAAGCCAAGGTCTTTCAACAGAAGCTCAAAGTCGCGTATCTGAGGCGGGAGGGCGAAACTTTGGAAGAGGTTGACGAATCCTTGCCACACCAAATTTCTACGATGACTGCGGCAGATTCTCAGGTACGGGTGCCATGTTGTACAACTAACCGTCCTTACTAACATCATCTACGCCAGCAACACGATACGGTACGCCAAGTCCCGATAGGAAACGGTCACCCTGCTCCCATCCCTGAATTCAAACCATCAACGTCCGAGGAGCGCTCACCTACGCCCCCCAACGTCTTTAGCGCTGCCCGCGAGGAAGAGCACCATGACGAGCCTCCATCTGAACCAGCTCCCCCGCCACCCGTGTCTGTATTTGTCCAGCCTGCCCCCGAACCCGAATCACCAGTCGAACACCCGTCGACGCTTGCACCAGCGCCACCGAATGACGAGCTTTTGATCAGATACCAGGAGGCTGAGACTGAGATTGAGCGTCTGAGAGGTCTGCTCGCGGCGGCGGCCCCTCCGCCCGAAGTCTCACCTGAGGTCCCCGAGTTGCGAAGGCGCACTAGACGGCTTTCTGATGATATGACGGTTGCGCCGGATAGCGACGTTGGTACAATGGTCGGGGAGGACGTGGCCTTGCAGCAAGAAGGTGTTCCGCTGCAGGTCGTGATCATCATTGCACTGGGAGTGTTTATCACGACGTATCTCTTCTTCTGATCATGATGCCGTTTTTTCTTCTATGCGGGTCTGGATGGCTTTTATATACATATACTTGGCTGCTGAGTGTAGAGCTATTCAGACCCGACTGGTTGCTTGTCTCTACATATATATCCTTTTCCTACTTTACGGTCATAGTGACCATTCTCTTAGGTGCATTAGCCCTTTGATTCGACTGTTACACTTTTTGTACATAAGATATCGTGGAGTGAGGGTATGCATCTTTTATTAGATCTGTCAGCCTCGTTTCAATGGCGTGTTGCAAGCGCAACTTATGGTAAACATGCTTTAGTAGCAGCATCGTGTTGGTAAGGGTCTGTCCGGATCGCCTATTTTTGGCGCCAATTAGAAAACCAACACGAACCCATTTTCTCGTTATTTGGCGCGTTTCTAGCATAGACAGCCTCTAGAATAACTTGTGATTCCTCAGGGACACAATGACATGTCATAGCCCCCCATGAGTATGTACGAAAGCCGTTCCTGCTGTAGTCGGGATTTCAGCATCACACATGTCCCTAGAGACAAAAATATGACGCATATATATCTTCTGAAGTGATATGAGTATGTGAAAGATTGTAGAGGTTTATACACATCGGATTTCCGATAACTTGAATCATCTGGCTGCTTCTTGCAATAGTGGGGTCTTGATATTACCCAAAGCTAGCTAACCTGCAAAAACATATACAGTGACACTGATACATGCTCACCCGAAACACAGAAATAAACGGTACGACAATCACATTCCCCGACCTCGTCCTCTCCCACCACGCATAGGTGCTCCACGACCACGACCTGGGATAATCTGGTCAGCAAGGGCAAAAGACCACACAAGGGGATAACGGTACCTCTAACAGGCGCACCACGTCCTACCAAAAAGGGTTAGCTGGCTGGTTGCTAACCGTAGGAGCAAGAACGTACCGCCTCTACCACCAACATGTCCTCCCCTCGAATTACTCCTACCTGCCTCTCTCGCCCTGTTCTGGTCATCCTTTACGACATCTAACAGATTCTCCGGTATACGAATATATTTTATCTGCAACCCCCAAAAGACCTATGTAAGCATACCCATCGAGCAGAAAACCAAAAGAACGCACAGTACTCCCCCGAATATAACACTCTTTCAACTTCCAAAACCGATCTCCGTCTGGATTTGTCTGGTATACCTCCTTGAGCGTTATGTTCATAAAGTTGTCGCAGTTGACGAGGTGCCCGTTGAAGGTTTCGCCGTTTTTTAATTCGACTAACTGTGTTATGTGTGTTAGGATGTGTTTGACGGATAGATGACTTTTAGGGTACGCGCCATGGGCTTGTTCTGCGCAGCGTTTAATAGTGAGAGAGGAAGCTAGGATAGATATTTAGTGAAATTCTGCAAGTCGGGTTTACAACTCTTACCATGGTGACAGGTGGAAGAGAATGACTGCGTCTCGAAGGGTGATGAACGCGTCCGGCAAATACTTGCACTGCATTATGTCAGCGGCGGCAACTTTGCGGCGATAGCCGGTGGCGGGTCGTCTCTTGCCTTTCGCCACAGAATATCATGCACAACTTTGAGAATTGACAAATACTTCGAACGACGACCTTGCTCCTCATGGGGAATTACTCCATTTCTCTGCCATGCTCTTCCGACAACGTTGGGTGCCTACCATATGGTACTTAAGTGATATACGCGATCAGCGCCGACCGCATGCTGAGGAGCATTTGGCGTTTTGGTGCCTTCTTCTTCTTGGGACTCCGCTAGAGAGAACATTACCAGTAGAGGGGAAAGGATATTTGTGGGGGAACGAAACGTTACTTTAGGTTCGAAATCTTGTGCATACCAAGTGTTGCAGTGGCTCATCGACATCACTTTTTAGGATAGCGAAGATGGAAGGTAGATCAATGTTGGAAGCGCGAGTCACGATCGTCTTCCATCACAAACGCTACTCTCAAGCCATGCAATGAAGATCGTGTTGCAAGTAACTGTTTTCTCCATTACGCAGACTGGATCCAGGGCTGAAGAAACTCTTTTGGGTTTGTACGCCACGCCTTCAAAACCTTTTACGTTTTTTTCCACCTCCTCTGAGCAGCCCTCCGGAGGGGCAGTCCCGGCGCTTCGAGAGGATACTATCCACCGCTCTTCGTCCGTGAGTCTATCGTCTTTTAAAAGCAGTACCATGTCACTCCCACGTTCAGCGGCTTGCAACTATGCATCTCTTTAAGATTCTATATACCCTTCTCTTCAGCGTGGTCGTCTGCGTTGCGCATCCTAGCATCGTCCAACCGCGCAACGGCACCCGGATCGATCCCGGCCAGCAATTCGACTTTGAATACAAGTCCATTGCAGAATACGGCATCTCTGCCTACAACTTCACCGTGTGGCTCTTCACATCGCGTCCGTCATTCTTCTACACCGCGGAGGACTTTGCTGCTGGGTCGTATATGGGTCGTTATTCGATGCGCAATCATCCTGGTTTGTTCTCCGGTACTTTGGATTTGTCGATTTGCCTAATAGTCATCTACATGTAGGGAATGACTATCCGCACAACCTTCCTCCGCCTTATCTGACGATGCCCAATTTTAAGGACCTTCCTGTGGGCTTCGGCGTTGGAGAGTCATGCGAGAATAAGAAGGTTTATTTGGTAGTAATAGAGGAGTACGCTACTGGCGAGGTAGGCTCGTTCCCCCAGTAGTTTTGCGTCGCTTATCGTTGTGGTGTTACAGGCTTCCGTGGGTTTGAGAATGAGCTTGTCGATGAACCATATAATTTATAACGCGACAACGACACGATTTTGAGACTTTCTTCAGTGATTTGACGGATACCTGTTCGAGGTTGATGTTGACTACCGATGTCGGATACGGACTTGCTACGGTTGAGGTGGAACCACATAGTGCTACTTAACCGGCGGCCTTCATGGAAACGCTTTGGAACGGACCGACATATAAATCATGATTGCTTTAGGCTTCCGTTTCACAGTTCCAAGATCTTACGGTTGAAGGAGAATCACTGGCAGATTCACAGAACGAGCTCAAGTAGCCAGATAAGCAGCCACCCAACTGGAAATAATCTCTTGGTACTCTCGAATTCAATATTCCAAGGCCTCACATCATATTCATCGTACCAATATGACCAGACTCTAGCAAGTTCTGGGAGTGGCAGTGACGCAATTTAGCTCGCTCCAGTTACCAGTAGTGCTCCCCTCCATGGAACTTGACAACATTTTAACACTTTTATTTCAAAACAAGAGAATTTGGCATAGAACGCTACGCGATGGTCACGATACCCGGTCCAATAGAGAGGTAAGACTAAGCATTTCAGCACACCATTCCTTTGCTGAGATCAAACATTAGTTGCTGGGAACGCAGAGCCTCTGTGATGACGACGCGTTAGCAGACCATCGATATCTTGTTCGATTATCACAACTTGCCTGGCCAATCGACAACGAATCGCAATTAATGCTGGGATTGGCGGTCTCAAGTCGAGCGACATTAATCCCGCCTTGGGTAGCAATACCCAGCAAGTTTCACCAGGATTGACGATGTGCGTGTATCCTGGGAGTCCGCGGCGTTGATGCCTAAGAATGCATAAGAACATCATATCGCCTAAACGATTCTCAAGCGCCCCCATAGAGTTCCACTCAATTGAGGTTGCCACTACTCGTCGAAGGGGGAAACAATAGAGTCTCCGTGTCGTTCAGATGATTTTCAAGTACCTCCCATAAAGATCCGGCTGCTCGCGGATTGAATCTTGAGGATTCTACAAGCAAAATTCGGGAAGGAGAACTACCAGCCATTACCACTCCGATTCGCCTCGTGAGGTATGCATGGCTAGTTATGCGGCTCATTGCAATTTGTATAATGAAACTGCAAGCGACGACGTCACTTGTGAATTTTACTAACACCATGCATCAATATGGGCGTAATAGCGTGTAAAAAATGAGGTGGGCGCAAGTTGGATTTGTCTGGTAACAAGTTACTTTTCAAGTGCGCAAGTTCGTGTCCCCCACAAGTTAAGTCGTTTTCAATGGAAACGTACTTGCCGGCACGTGTTGCTACCATAGAGGTCAGGATGAGGTCTGGAGATCGGTTTGGGAGCAGGAGTCGTCGGAGTCAGGAAATTTCGGGGCTTGATACACTCCGTGGTCGGAACTCCTTCAGCTATTCATCTGATTTACCTATTTCAGATTTCATCATCTCCGTTTGGCTGTTCACGCAACATATTCATATATATTTCCCTTCGGTGTCTTGGTCTTTAAATATAATGAGGTTCCTTAGTAGCAGGCTATCCTTGTGGCTTCGAATTCAAGGTATGCAGGTCGACATCATTTGTGTGATGATATATTTGGAACTGGCACATCTCTCGACATCATCCAGGCGGTGAACCTTAGATTTACCCTGCATTGTGGAGAATGAGAGTCAGCAATAAATTGAGGTCAACGAGATGCACTGGGAAAGAAATTCCAGAGAGGCAAAGGGTCTACAATACGACTGGCTGGTCAGCGTAGGCACCGTATTCCTTCCCAGAAAATTTGAAATCATACAAATACATAACAAATGATCAGTACCCGCCCGGCTCGACAGAGATTTACACATTACGATCCAGATCCTATTCCCAAAGTGTACCCAACTGCGAAGTTGCGTAAGAAAACTTTTAACTTGCGGGGGGATGCAAGCGAACTTGCACCCTAAAAACCAGCTTGTGTCAGGGGAAAAATCCACTTGTGCCTATCTGATTTATTACACGCTATTACGCCCATACATCAAACCGACCCGATTCCAATTCCGCACACAGGAACATCCTCCCCAACCTGTATTCAAAGTCTGAATCAGGTGCAAAGAGACCGAGGCGTGGAAAAGATGCAAAGGTCTAGAAATTTCAAGGAGAAGTAAAATTGTAACTTCCCGAGCGTCGAATGTTGAATCTTGATTGAACTGTGCCGAGTCGCAGTCAGGTTACGGCGATGCAGGTTCCTTAATCTAATTTAGACATTGACTAGATTTTGAAAACAAAAACCTCGTTCTAACCAAGACACGTTCAAGGAATGCGATGCATTGCAAGGAAGCAACACTCGATGGGAATAGAGATGACATCACGCCAGTCAAGATTTAATCACAACTCTTTCAGTCAAAAGTAAAAGTACAATTGGTAAGTATCACACTAAGACGGCAGACTTTCTTCTTCTCTGAGATCATTCAAGTTACAACTCCCCGGGAACCGTGACGTTAGTGGGAACACAGACCCTCTGTAACCACGGTACGTCAGTAGACCATTATATTGGGTCAATTGGAACAGCGGCTCACCTGTCCGACCACCAAAAAATTGCACCTGATGCCTGGATTGGCCTCCTCGAATTGGGCGACATCAATTCCAGCTTCAGTAGCGATACCCCAGCAGGTATCACCGGATGTGACGATGTAAGTGTCTCCTGGGACTCCGTTGTCGCACACGGCTTTGACGCCTAATGGAAATGGGTAAGCAATCAGCGGATACGACGAGAGTTGGGTCAAGTACTGATAGCAGCGGCGATGATAGCGATGAGAGTGAAAGTACGAGCGAACATGTTTGAATGCAGCTTTGGATGCTGAAATTCAGATGGGCGGACTGGTCTTTTATCCTTCGGTTTTCCCTCTCGGGCCGGGTTCTGACCTAGTGCTTTGCTTGTGCGTCGAGATAGGAGGGTAGGGTAAGCAGACACGGATGAATCCTTTACGCATGCGCAACGACTCTTTGATTCATATCTTTAGTTTGAATTGGGGATTGAATATTGACACTGCCAAGGAAGCTGATCCACGCGCTCGCGATGCCGCCTAAATGATTTTCAAGCGCCCCCATAGAAATTCATCCAGACAAGCTCTCACAGATCGAAGAGAGTTGAGGGTGGCACTACTCGAAGGAAGTGAACAGTTACGGCCCACAGTATTCTCCCTGTCGCCTAAATGATCTCCAAGCGCCGCCCACAGAAAGTCACCAAGACGAATTCGCGGATTGAATGTCCATCGGCAAAAATTGGGGAGGAGAGTTGCCGAGTGCTACTACTATGATATAGTACGATTCGACTTCCAGTTCTTATCAATCTGTTATGAGTCTGAAAATATCATCTTAATAGAAAATGTGAACTTCTATGCATTAACCCCACAAGATTACGCACATTCCTATATCATGTGGTCGGCTCAGAAGTTGCTTTTTTGTTAAGTATTGCTGCCTTTATTCAAGTACCCCATTAATCCGAAGGCGTTGCAAATTGGATAGATCCGTGAAGTTCGCGCATCTTGCATGCATCAAAGGACCTAGATAGATAGATAGATAGATAGATAGATAGATAGCACTTAGTAGTAGAAGGAGGTCAGCACTGCCGTGGGCGAACTCATATTTAAAACTCCGCTTTGAGCGACCGCGGACGCGTCGTGCACGTGTTACTCTGTTACTATACGTATGTTATACTCCGTACACTACAGTACACGTCCTTCAATTTCACGCTTAGCATCTGTCCATATCGTAATATCCCTATCTCTGTCTTTGAGAACCAAGATAGAGCTTCGCCTCCTTCAACACTGGGCCAAATTTGTCACAGAAAGCAGCTCGAGGTTGTAGTGCAAGTTGGTAGTACGTACATTACCTACTTGTTACTGTTTCTTCCGCTCAAACATATTCTTAGACAGTCCCATCTGAGGTCATGCAGCCTGAGTTTCAGTCTCTTCGGCTATATCCCATCCCCTACCCCCTCAGTCATCCTCTTCTGAAGGTCATAATGCTTCTTACCGCAAGCTGCGGGGTTCGTTTTGACATATTTCAAGGATCAGTTGGACGACACTGAGCCGATGGGAATAAAATGCTTAGTACAGGCCCCCATCTACTTGCGCTGTACTTGCGTTCGTGTCAAGTATTTAATGAGTCTACTTTTGTTTCGTGCCTCATCATAGAAATTAGATCATGGCCTTCGACGACATCCCCAGTTATGGCAATAGCGTGGACATCCAATGAAGAAAATCAGACTCTTCCCAGAAGCTCAAGAAGGTCTGGGCTTTATAGCTCGGTATCTTGTTGAAGGGGCACGTAAGTATCATCACACCCTCATATCTGAATTGATGCTCACCTCTTACTTTAGTGCAAATACCTCGGTCCTCAGTATATGGGGCATTGCTTAACATTGGCTCTCTGTTTTGTCTTCTTAGGTGTCAATGTTTCATGTGACGGACACCGGGTGGTCGTATCAATGCAGGTGAACGTTTTTTTGTTGACTACTTCCCAAAAATAATGATTTGAGGTGTTTGAGGTCACTTTTCTTCAAGTTTCAAGACTAGCGGCCCGAGTTGGGGCCGGTGGGCGACCAGAGTCCAGGCACGATAGCCAGTCAAGATTTGGTCCCGACTCCTTTCAATCAAAAGTAAAAGTACAATTGGTAAGTATCACACTGAGACGGCAGACTTTCTTCTTCTTCTCTGAGATCATTCAGGACTCCCCGGGAACCGAGGCGTTAGTGGGAACACAGACCGTCTGAAACCACAGTGGTCAGTAAACCATTATATCGGGTCAGTCAGTACTACACTCGCCTAGCCTATGAACAAGAAACCACATTTGATGCCTGGATTGGCGGCCTGAAGTCGGGGGACATCAATTCCTGCTTCGGTAACGATACCCCAACAGGTATCGCCGGGATTGACGACATGAGTGCTTCCCGGGACTCCGTTGCCGCACACAGTTTGACGCCTAGTAGGAATGGGTGATCAATAAGCGGATACGACGACAATGGGGCCAAGTACTGATAGCAGCGGCGACGATAGCGATGAGAGCAGTAAAAGTACGAGCGAACATGTCTGAATGCGGCTTTGGATGCTGAAATTCGGATGCATGAGTCGGTCTTTTGTTCTTCAACTTTTCCCCCTCGGATCAGATTCCGACCCAGTACTTGGACGTTTCAGCAATCTCGCTGAATTGTGCGTCCAGATAGGATGATAGGGTAAGCAGACACGGATGAATACTTCCTGTATACACAAGGACACTTTGATTTGTATGTTTAGTTTGAATTGGAAATTGAATACCGACTGCCAAGACAATTGCAGGAAGGGATCCGCGCTCTCATAAACGATTTTCAAATGGTCCCCCATAGAAATCTGCTCAGACAAGCTGCGAGCGGACCCGGTGTTAAGGTTACCACTACTCGTCGGAAGTAGGCCGCTACGTCTCTGTCGCGTAAACAATCGCTCAACGGGCCGCTCACGAGCCTTTGGGTAGGTATAAAAGTATGAAATGGACTCTGTAAGATCATTCGCTTAACCCATAAGTTCTTCGAATACTCGACACATCTATCATGTTCTCTCTCAAACAATCTGTCATCGCTGCATTAACTTTGTCTGCCGGTATGGTCAACGCGTTCACCGGGGATGGTATGCGCTCTTTCTACAAAATTTCTGCCGTCATAACTCCCACCGGCAGCGACCTGGTACCTTCCCAATGGCCGTGTCGGGGCTTGCGGTGCGCCCTTGCAGAACGTCGACGACGTTGTCGCACTCTCCAACAACCGGTATGCTGGAGGGGTGCACTGCTGGAAGCACATCGGTGTACAGTGTATGTTTTAATCTCTTGGATTTCGGCGTCGCTAATTTTTTAGACAAGGGCAAGTTCGTAGACGTTACCGTTGGGGACCTTTGCCCTGACTGTGGCCGTAATGAGATTGATCTCTCGTGGTCCGCATTCCAGAAGCTCGCGCCTCTCGATGACGGGCGTATCAATGTAACCTGGAACTTCTACGAGTAGAGCTTTCTGTCTAGTTTAGTAGGAGTCATTGTCGGTCACGGACCTCCCTATCGCTATGACTTAAGCTACATATGCCAATCTATACATTCTCCGTTAAGCACACACAGTTAACGAGTCCTTTTAAAATAAAAAGTACAAATCGTTCTCAAATTATTCTGTGACGATATAACAAATGTTGAAAATTACAAACTTGGGGAGAAGTGCTAGGCGTTTGCCACTCTGAGACGCGAGCGTCCGGTCGTATTGGTACGATGAATATGATGTGAGGCCTTGGAATACTGTCCTTGGGGCTATCGCGGTTAGTATGTGGTTCCGCCTCGAATCCGTCTCGATATTCCAGTCATGATACATATGCCTTTTGTCCGCGTCGATCCAACGTCCTCCTCCAAAGCATGCATGTAAAGTTAGGATCAGCTGCAAAAAACCTAAGGCATAGCAAGAAAGTTTGAATAATTCCGATCCAAGTCGACCGGGCGGTGCCGCCCGTTAATTCCCGACGCGTAATTTATAGTGAAAACACGCGGTGGAGATGGAAGTGACTAGGGAATCCGCATGATCAAGACTTGTTCCCAATGACCGCCAAAGATTACGACGGAAGAATGGACTTCGCTCTCTCAGAAAGACTGCAGCCGCGGTCCTTTGATACGCGAACGTCGCAGACTCTCCCTCTGATTTCCAAACAGATGGGCTACTTGAACAAAGGCAGCAACTCTTGGCAAAGAAAAGCCCATTGGGTGAGCCGGCCGCATAAAGGAATGCACGGAATCTGGTGGGTTTATTGAATGCATGGAAGTTCACATTTATTATTCGATAGAGGATATTATCCGGCTCTAAGAATTGGAAGGCGAACCATACTAGCGCCCCGCAATTCTCCTTCCCAGATTTTGCCGGCAGTGTAACTTTCCTTGACATTCAATCCGCGTATGGGTGGATTTCTATGGGAGGCGCTTGGAGATCGTTTAGGCGACAGAAAGAAATTGCGACCATAATAGTCCACTTCCTTCAAACCCTCAAATTTGTTGGATCCATGAAAATGTAATTGTATGGGGCACTTGAAAATCGTTTAGGCGGCATCGCGAGAGTGTGGATCAGCTTCCTCCAACTGTCTTGGCAGCGTCAATATTCAATCCCCAATTACAACCAGAGATATGAGTCAAAGAGTCGTTGAGTATGCGTAAAGGATTCATCCGTGTCTGCTTACCCTACCCTCCTATTTCGACGCCCAACATGCGAAGCACTAGGTTAGAATCCGGCCCGAGGGGGAAAATCGAAGATAAAGGACCAGTTCGCCCATTTGAATTTCAGCATCCAAAGCTGCATTCAAACATGCTCGCTCGTACTTTCACTCTCATCGCTATCATCGCCGTTGCTATCAGTACTTGACCCCACTGTCGTCGTACCCGCTGATTGCTTACCCATTCCTACTAGGCGTCAAAGCTGTGTGCGATAACAGAGTCCCGGGAAGCACTCACAGAGGGTCTGTGTTCCCACTAACGCCTCGGTTCCCGGGGAGTTGCAACTTGAATGATCTCAGAGAAGAAGAAGAAAGTCTGCTGTCTCAGTGTGATACTTACCAATTGTACTTTTACTTTTGATTGAAAGGAGTCGTGACCAAATCTTGACTCACTATCTCCTAGCCCCGACTCGGGCTGTTAGACTTGAAGCCTGGAGACGAGTGATCTATAACATTTCTTATCATTATTTTCGGGAAGCTAGTCACCGGAAAATGTTTACCTGCATTAATACGACACCCGGGGTCCACTGCTCCGGGTCACATGAAATGTTGTCATCCAAGAAGATGAAACGGAAAGCAATGCACACTAAAATAAGAGGTGAGCATCAGTTCAGATACGAGAGTGTGATGATACTCACGTGTCCGTTCAACAAGATACCAACCTGTAAAGCCCGGACCTTCCCGAGCTTCTGAGAAGGGTCTGGTTTTCTTCGCTGGACGTCCACACCAGTACCACAGCAGAGAATGTCGTCGAAGGCCATGATCTAATTTCCATGATGAGACACGCAACAAAAGTAGTCTCACTAGATACTCGACACGAACGCAAGCACAGCGCAATTAGACGGCGGCCCGTACTAAGCATCTCATTCCAATTGGCTCAGTATCGTCCAACTGGTCCTTGAAATATGCCAAGACGAACCCCGCAGCTTGCGGTAACAAGCACTACGACCTTCAGTTGACAGAAGTGGATAATTGAGTGGGCAGAAAGAAGGAGGTAGGGGAGATAGCCGAGGGGACTGCTGCGCAACCTCAGATGGGACTGTCTAAGAATAAGTCTCAGCGGAAGAAACGGATGACAAGGATGCAATGTACGTACCGACTTGAACTGCAACCTAGTAGAGCCGCTTTCTGTGACAAATTTGGCCCATAGTGTTGAAAAAGGCGAAGTTCTATGTCGATGACATGGTTCTCAAAGATAGAAATAGGGCCATTACGATATCGGCGGATGCTAGGCGTGAAATTGAAGGACGTGTACTGTAGTGTACGGAGTATTACCACATAATATACGTACAGTAACACGTGCACGACGCGTCCTCAAAACGGAGTTTGAAATATGTTCGACCACGGCGCAACCACGGCGGAGTGCTGACCTTCAAGCTTCAAGTCCTACTACTATCTATCTAGGTCCTTCGATACGCGATGCGTGAACTTCGTGGATCCCTCCAATTGCCAACATCTTACGATTAATCAGATACTTGATTAAATGCGGCTTGAATACTTAGCGAATAAGGCCCTGTTCGGGTGACACGGCTTAACCTAAGCTTAACCTGGCCCCAGAGGGTTAAGAGAATCGGTCACAAACGTCACAAGATCGGAATAACTCGGATGAATGCGGATGATGTCCGAATTACGTCAAACGATCGTCAATGCTGCCACCAATGTCGTCGAAGGGTGTCCCAGCGCTGCCCCGCCCGTGCCGCTCACTGACCGACGCAATGGCAGCAGTATTCTTCCAAATTTGTGTTGATTTGTCTAGATATCCAATTTTATTCACAGGAGTACTATATTTCCTAGGGCACTTGATTTATAGGTGTAGGGTTTTCGTGGGAGTTGAATTAATTAATGTAAATTAATGTAAATTAATTCAAAGGGAGGAGAGGAGAAGCTAAATATCGAACTGCTGAGGGCTCCCCATCCTCCTGTAGTGTAGCAAGAATACTGTCCAAAGCTCCATATTTATTGTTGTGAAGAGCTCCGATTTTTTTCTTTCGCGCTTCGCGCGTGTTAGGCTGCAAACTCCGAAATTCATGGTTCTGGCACCATCATGCATGCAGAATCACTCCTAATGGGCTCATACTCTATGATTAGCAGGAAAATTTTCTGACCGCGCGTTGCGCGGTATATCTACACCAATTATGTGATGTTACGCACTGAGATATGAGAAAGATGACCACTGCCAGAGCGACATTTGCTTTTTACGCAACAAAAAGGATGCAGATTCCCATCATAAATAAATGATAAGGTTAAGCTTAGCTTACCGTCCTATGGTACCCTCAAGAAAACCCGGAAATATGGGCAGCTGCACCCGCAATTAGCTCTTCAGTCAGTGACAATTTGACAAAAAACAATAATTTCGGACCCCACGGATGAAATAAAGTCCCTGAACATTTGGAAATGCATGATATACATGCAATGATACTTACACCAAACACGAGAACCAAAGGTCTCGCAAGCGCGACTGCAAAGACCGCCTCGAAGCTCGCTCAGAGAATTAATTAATTCAAACTCCGACGTCCGAATTAGTCTAGGACTTGTTTGCGCATGGTTAGGTCCTAGTTAGGTCCGGTTGGGCCTACACCCATAAATCAACTGCCTCCTAGTCTTGTTGGCATTATTGTAGTCATTGTATATAGTGAGCGGGAGGGCGCGCAGAGCGAGCGCAGCATCGGTGTCGGGATGTATGTGACAATGAAGTGACATGATGAATAATCCAAGTTAAGCGGTCGGTTTATATTTTGGCTCTGGGGCCGGGTTAAGCCGTGTCACCCGAACAGGGCCTAAACGACTTCCGAACCAGCTACAAATATGAATGTGCATAATCTTGTGGGTTTGATGCATAGAAGTTCATATTTTCTATTAAGATGATGTTTTCAAGGTCATAATAGGTTGATAATAACCGAAAGGCGAATCATACTAGTAGCACCCGGCAATTCTCCCCCCCAAACTTTGCCGGTGGACATTCAATTCGCGAAGAATTCGTCTGGGTGAATTCGTATGAGAGGCGCCTGGAGATCGTTTAAGCGGCAGAGATAATATTGTGGACCCTAAATGTCCACTTCCTTCGAGTAGCGCCACCCTCAACTCTATTGGATTTGTGAGTGCTTGTCTGGATGAATTTCTATGGGGGCGCTTGAAAATCATTTAGGCGGCATCGCGAGCGCGTGGATCAGCTTCCTTGGCAGTGTCAATATTCAATCCCCAATTCAAACTAAAGATATGAATCAAAGAGTCGTTGCGTATGCGTAAAGTATTCATCCGTGTCTGCTTACCCTACCCTCCTATTTTTTCGACGTCCAACATTGCCAAACACTAGGTTAGCATCCAGCCCGAGGGGGAAAGCTGAAGCATAAAAGACCAGGTCGTCCATCTGAATTTCAGCATCCAAAGCCGCATTCAAAAATGTTCGCTCATACTTTCACTCTCATCGCTATCGTTGCCGCTGCCATCAGTACTTGACCCCACTGTCGTCGTATCCGCTGATTGCTTACCCATTTACGTTAGGCGTCAAAGCCGTGTGCGACAACGGAGTCCCAGGAGACACTTACATCGTCACATCCGGAGATACCTGCTGGGGTATCGCTACCGAAGTTGGAATTGATGTCGCCCAATTCGAGGAGGCCAATCCAGGCATCAGGTGCAATTTTTTGGTGGTCGGACAGGTGAGCCGCTGTTCCAATTGACCCAATATAATGGTCTACTGACGTACCGTGGTTACAGAGGGTCTGTGTTCCCACTAACGTCACGGTTCCCGGGGAGTTGTAACTTGAATGATCTCAGAGAAGAAGAAAGTCTGCCGTCTTAGTGTGATACTTACCAATTGTACTTTTACTTTTGACTGAAAGAGTTGTGATTAAATCTTGACTGGCGTGATGTCATCTCTGTTTTCATCGAGTGTTGCTTCCTTGCAATGCATCGCATTCCTTGAACTTGTCTCGGTTAGAACGGGGTTTTTGTTTCCAAACTCAAGTCAGGTACTGTTGACTTAATTAGAATAAGGAACCTACATCGCTATAACGTGACCGCGACTCGGACACCGCTTAATTTAAATCAGAATTCAACATTCGACGCTCGCGAAGTTACGATTTTAATTTAGACCGTCCTCATCTTTGGAACTATAGTCTGTCCCACACGTCAAGGCGTAACACATGAAGTAATCATAACTTTGGTGCTTCCTCCGTCAAGCTCTAAAATGTTACGACTCAGATCCGTTATAGAAGTATTACTATCGCTTAAGGAGTCGAAGTAAAACGACTTGTTAATTCGACAGATAAGGGCATGCGGAATTGGAATCGGGTGGGTCCGATCCTCATGACTCAATCCGCGAAGCAGCCGCATCTTTATGGGAGGTACTTGAAGATCATTTAAACGACACAGAGACTATATTATTTCCCCCTTCGGCGAGTAGTGGCAACCTCAATATTGACTCCGTGACTGAGTGGAACTCTATGGGGGGCGCTTGAAAATCATTTAGGCGATATGATGAGAGCGCTGTGGAACAACTTTCTGCAAGCCGCAATTCAAATTAAAGATACGAATCAGAGACTCGTAGGGCAGAAATATATGTGCTTTTGCCTGCCTGCCTTCCTATCTTACGCCCCACGGGGAAAGCCGATGTTCCCCTTAGCATATAAAGGACCAGCTCGTCCATCTGCAGTTCATCGTCCAAAGTCGCATTCAAACATGTTCGCTCGTACTTTCATCCTCATCGCTGCTATGATCATCGGTGCTTATCCATACCATTATATCCGCTTTTTTCTTATGCATTCCTAGGCGTCAACGCCGCGTGTGATAATGGACTCCCAGGATACACACACATCGTCAATCCTGGTGAAACTTGCTGGGGTATTGCTACCCAAGGCGGGATCGCTGTCGCTCGACTTGAGACCGCCAATCCCGGCATTAACTGCGATTCGTTGACTATTGGCCAGGCAAGTTGTGATTCTCGACCCAAATACTGACGGTCTGCTGATGCGCCATCATCACAGAGGCTCTGCGTTCCCAGTAACTAATGTTTGATCTCAGCAAAGGAATGGTGTGCTGAAATGCTTAGTCTTACTTCTCTATTGAACCGGGTATCGTGACTGTTGCGTATCGTTCTATGCCAAATTCTCTTGTTTTGAAATAAAAGTGTTGAAATGTTGTCAAGTTCCATGAAGGGGAGCACTAGGGGTAACTGGAGCCAGCTGCAGTCACTGGGGGCTGGCGTTTCGGTAACGTGACCGCGACTTTCAGGTCATTATGGACCGGGAGAAATGCGGATGCTGGGATGGCTTACCTTCTTCAAGTGGCATATCCATTCTAGCCACGATGACGCTCCATTCATTAGACACGGCTGAGATCGGGAACAAAACCTTTCTGCCGCCTGAAAGGCTCACTGGACCAAAGATTTTCCAATGACCATTTGTTTAAGGTTCTAATTGTGGGCGATAATCGAATCGGCGGACCGCAGAGCTACCGAGGTGACGGCGACATTCTTTTGAAATTTGATTTGTACTTTGATCTCTGGCACTGTTTCGCTAGCGTGCACACGTTTCCGAAACCTTCACCCTGAGTTTAAGCGTGGTAAGCTCTCAACCATGAGAAACTTACTCACCTAAAGCCGCCATGGCACTAGTTGCAAACTTTGCTGGGACGGAGTCGCATCAAAGCAGAAGAATCCGCTCATTTCCGCCCAGAATACAAGAGTTCCGATACGACAATATCCCTCCTTTGGAATATGACAAGCCTCTCCTCTTTGAGACTATACTAACGAGACCTCGCCGTGCTGAGCTCGAATTCCTAGAACAGAGCCTCCGGGACCGCGACACGATCAGGGAAGATTGCGATCAGCTAGATGGAAATATCACAATCGCGCAGGCCACCCTCGAGCCAGTACGCAGACTCAACGATATTGTCCTTTCGGAGACCTTCATCGCCTGCCACAAGGACATGAATAACAGAGTAGCTACTGGATATTGCAATTCGCTCAACTCCGAACATTAACCATGAATGCTCTCGCAAGTATGCCGTCGCTGGAGATTCGTGGCACTGAACACAGCGAGCAAATGGTCGTCTTTTAAAATGCCCTTTCGCAAAAGGCCCGTGTCTGTGGAAGAAGAGGAACGCTTCTAGTATTATGTGCTCGGCGTGCAGCCGGAAAAGTCCCAAAGTCACGCTCTGAGCCTGATGTTCTGCGGCTATGGCGCTTCAAGTTTCGAGATCAATTATCTTGATTGCCACCGTCTTCTGGGTCCGTTTGTCGTAGCTGGAGACGACTATTGGTTGGACCGCAGCCTTAATAGGAGTCTAAAAATTGCTTGCCGTGAGTCATAAATTCTGTAATCGTTGAGCTGAGGCCGATCGTTGAGCAATGAGAAGGAACCCAGGAAGCATGACGATGACGTCACCAGTTGCAGAACCAAATAGTCACGTCCGGGCCGTCCTCCAACTTCGTTCCGTGCAGCCTCTTCTCATCTCTTTTCAATCTCTACTTTCTGCTCTCTCTCCCTACGCGCCGATGCTGCCTACTTCTCATCAGCGCCACGAAAGCAACAAACGGAAGAGAGAACGACTCCGATAAGAACTGGCTTCAGCTTGTGAAGATCCTCACGACAGCGGATTCCCGGAAAGGCAGAGTAAAGTAATTTGGGATTTGATTTCTGTCGAGATTGGCGCGGAACACTCTCAGAAGAGGGATATAATTGATGGACCTGTCGACGAAATGATCACGTCCTGCACCCGTCGTTTTATTTGCAACCAAGCTATCCACTCCCACCGGGTGGGATTCCGACTGCATTCATATTTGATGCTGTCCCACCTCCTGGCGCATCCAGGGTTCGCTACTATGGGTTCAGGAGCTAGCTTTGGGGTACACAATGTATGGATAAGGACAACTTCGCGGCAACGACAGATCTCAGGTATAAAGGTCCTCAGGATGGCGTTGTACAATGAAATCTGACGAGTGTTTAAAAGATTGCTATTGTTCCACCATTTCATTTTCAACTAGACGACGTACATACGCTTGGCAATAATTCGGTGAGATGCTAAGCGATGGCCATTATATCTAGTGCTAACGATGTCCTAAGTAGCTTCCGATGAAGGACGGAGCACCCCAGTCGTCTTCATCGATTAATTCCGCTGTATCTGCATTCCGGTGACTTCTTTGTTATAACCCGCGGCAAGCATTCGATGCGATGTCAGTCCAATTATCGACAGAGATACCTCCGACCTGGGAGATCCAGGACAACGCATCTTGAACGATCTATCGGATGTAGTGCTATGCGGCACCTTCGAACCCATTTGAAGCGGCTCTGGCGACCAAATTTATGCATCGGCATGCGTCTAATCAGGGCGTACCCACTCAGTCGAATTACAGCTAGCCTTTCCTAACGCTGAACCTGGCCGGACCCTTGCTCTCTACACTCTTAACCTACTCTCGCTCTCACTGGTGGCTATTCCCCGTCCACGTCGACAGTGATTCCGACTTTTACCTTTCCACACGTCATTTTCCAATCTCGGACGCTTCTCCATTATCCGTCGTTTCAACTTGCAACCATTTTATGGACCAGACCCTTGAGGGGGGAGCTCATAGAGGGCTCGTCGAAGCTCTCGAGCGTACATTTGCAGTATTCATCAATCCCTTCATCTTCTACCACCACAGCAGGCTATCAATACGCTTCATCTAGAGCGGCTCGGAGAATGATATCCCATGGAATACGGGATAGTTCATAATGGGATCGCCGATAGCAAGCCTATCGATTATGGCAACGTTGGGCCAAACCGGACCTTCCGACGGCTTATAATCTCTTTTAACGGATTGCCGAACATCCACCCCTTCCTTCTCCCGAGACACTGCGAAACGGCAAAAATACAACTTGTTCATTTAAAATCAGAAGCTCGCGTTCGTGTCGTCGGCATGTCAAAGGGAGAGAGACGCTGGTGACGTGTGAGAGTCCGCTAAAAGGGTAGGAGAGTATTGTTTATCGATTTCCGTTTTTTATGCCCAATGTACAGGCTATTTCACCAAACACGACGTACCTTGAATTACAAGACTCGTTCGCCCTGCAAGGAGACGTTGTACTACGAGATATGATATCAACAACCGCGAGTTTTTCTCTCAGATAATATGTTCTGCCTATTAATCACCATTCTTAGGCAAAGCCATCCGCGAAAGAGAGGTATCGCGTGTATTGTTGATCACATAAAAATGTTTCGCATTATTGTGGATTCTACTACCATGTCCGCCGAGTCCATCATCGAACCATGTATAACCTTTGTCAAACTCACCGCTATGCCTATCTTCATCTGATTTTGACCTCGGTAGTATTCTCGTCACCGCGTATGTTGTACCCACAAAACTCGTTCCGATCGCTAAAGGCATGGCGCTGTTGTCTTTACTAGTCCAATAGCGCGGTTCTAGTTCTGTGCAGATAGACTTGTATCCTTTACTGTTTCAATGGAAGGCCGACATCGCATATGTTTCATTTTTCATTGGATATGGCGGGACGACCCAAGCTGACTCTAAAGAGGATATCGCTACGCTCAAGATGAATGCTGAGGAGCAGCAAGCACCCAAAGCACTGCCAAATGACAGATGCCATGGCTGTCAACTCAATCTCCTCTTGGACACTGAAAGATGTGTACACCATTCACTTTTCCGACATATCTGCTGGGATGGCCCTTCCGATGAATTTATTCCCAGTTTCCAAGCCAACATTCCCGATCCAAACTCCTTGTGGTGCAACATTTACGACCTTAAATAGTGCGTATCATTCATTCCTCTCATTTCGAGTATTTATGACAATAACATAAACGCCATCTAGAGCCATATACCAATCAATTTGCGGCAACATGATGAATTGGAATGATGATAAATATGTAAGTCAGTCGGCAAGCAAGCAGGAGGGAAATTGATAACATATTTTCAGGATCGATACCTTTCTTTGCCTGAAGTCACTATCTCCGCCTTCACTGAGCGGAATCATCGATCATCGTTCCAAAGCAACGGGCGTACATCAGTAGAAAGCCCGTGATATCATCCCGTCTTGCTAACACTCTCTGCGCTACCCTCGGCATTCGAGGCGTCTTGGATCGATTCAACACCATACTCGGAACGTCATACACCCTGGACACTCCATCCCTCTCTTTCCTTCTTGAAGACTGTATCACAAATGGCTACGACTTTGTTATAGCATATAGCCGCCTCCGCCAGATATGGTACACCCATGACTGGAGCAGTATACGAGCTCAACTTTGTGAATGGGAGGAGGAGGACCGGGAAACGCGACGACAAGCATTTGTTGATAACCGGATTGTCAATCCAGATTTGAATCCTCGACGTTTAGTCAGCAATCGGGTGGTGCTTGGGCGTTAAATTCCATTCTCACCGTGCCTTGAGACTCCGGCTAATATCGCATGCGTGGATGGACCAGAAGGATCGCATCAACGCGTGGACGCCCATCAACGGATACAAACGGCCCGCTCCCATGCCAAAAGATACCAACCTCAAGCTTATCCGCATCGAGATGCTCAATCTTGGAGCAGAGTATACATGTCTAGAGATTCTTTGTTTGAGACAGGAGGGTGGACCGGGGGAGCATATGCGCACAGAAGAGTGGAAGCTGGATGTGCCCACCATTGGAGTAGTGTATGGAGACATCTTTATTCCTGTAGTGTATTACTTGAGTGGCTCACAGATTAATAAGACGCGCCCTCCGACGTCGGAATCGACGTTTTCGAGTGGGTCCCAAACCTCGGAGACTTGCACCTCACTGCCGTAGGGCCCGCACCATGGGTCGAGAACGTTAAAATCCCCTGGTCGCAATTAAAAAGCTACGCCTCGCATCTGGTGTTTGACCGCGTGGATCGCGTGGGTATTCGAAAAGCTTGCAGCGTGAAGACGATTTTCTTGTACTGTACGCCTCTGACCGGGCAGACGCCAATGGGGACCTTCATTATGTCAGGGAGCTTCAGTTGTACGAAGAACCGGAATCCATAGGCGGTATGAACGATCAGATACTGTTCATAGCCTACGCGCTACGGCACTGCAAACTTGCGCGCGCAATACACTGATGTCGTCCCTCAGTTCCCGTCCGCCGACTTTCCCATGGACATGCAATTACTTGAGATAGATTGCATCCCATGCGGAGATCCTTGCTCTGACATCCACCTCGTCGATTTTCTGCGAACTACGCTCGGCAAACCAAAATTGAAACTCTCAGTTGCAGCAATCACAGAGTGCCTCCTTTACAGTCTCGCGTACCAATCCCTCCTTCCGTCCTTGTAACATCTGGACGACCGGCTCGACGTTCGCGTTTCAAGATTACCAGGTGGTGTTCGTTAGAGCGGTGAGGTTGCGGCGCAACCCTGTGCGGATCCAGACACTTGGATCCGCTTCCCGCCTGCAGCATCTAGATCTTAGCTCGGATTGAGCATCATCCATTCGCGCGCACCCGGAAGTCGGGACTACTTGGAAAAAACTGCTAGATGAAGGTTTGGAGGTGCATTTGTGGTAATAAGGATGATTGGTTGAGACTATGCGTAAAGACAGTGTCGGACGAAAATTCGCAATAAGCCCGCACGAAGAACGTGTATGCCACAAGTGAGAACAAACGCCTGGTGTGAGTAATATGAACCTCTCCGAGGTTCAGAAGTTTCATTATCAACCTAAGCCGATTGGTTCGGATGGAATGGAGTCCACAGGAATTGCTTGTCAGAAGGGTTTCCGGGGGTTAACACGTCCTTCTTTTAGAACATTGGTCACAACGTTGGGCATAAATAAACATCCTATCTGTAATCAGATCAGAGCAGAAGACAGGGTGTTGGACACAGGTACAAACCTGGATGCACTGGTGGGTAACTTGGCACTTTAATCTGTCTTTGAGGACCAATTCTTGGGCGAGTCTCATGTCCAATGAGGTAGCAAGGCAGCGGATCATTTATATTTGCCATACACTACTGGTGAGGTTTATGATGGAACGCCCCTTTGGAAGGCTTCGACACTGTGAATGAAAGTCAAGGAAGAGCCGAAACGGTTGTCGCAAAACGTAGCGGTAAATAGCCCCGTAGATTGAAACATGACAAAGAAATTGGAGCAATCGTCGGTATGCTCTCTTTAGGAATACCGATTTGATCCCATGCGAAGGGTGTACGGGCCAGTGAACTGGATGTTCCCGTCTTCGTCGATCGGAGTATTCCTTTGACTGCGGTGCCTGCTAATACCTGGAGCGCGTTTCCTCGTGCACCCCTGCTCGCCTGGAACTCCAGCCTATGGTGCTCCATTTCGACTGGACTTCAGCTAGACTAGAGTCGAGATTTGACCTTCAGCGGCGTCTTTTAGCTCAGAGAGTACTCGGTACCGCAATTCGAGGTAAGTGGGCCTCACCGGCTGCAACAGCATAACGCTAAGCGCACCGGCAAGTCTAACCAGGTTCACGGTAGCGACTGCGAGCAGAACTTCCTAGCGGCTAGGAGCTGTGCTACAACGAGAACGGAAAAATGCAGGGTCCTGGAGCGGCTGGTCCTCCGCGAGTCTACCCACTCACGTAAATGTAGCAAGCATGCTCGGGAGGGGCCTGAAATAGGGCGGCAATCCTATTCAGAACCAGTCACCGAAAGCCGCTGAAATGGAGACCGTCGGCATTTTAATGCAAGCGACAGGCAAGTATCGATCTCAAGCTGCCGGGGAAAATCCTTGAATGGCGGAAGCGTAAGAACCTGGGAAAGTGCCTGAACTAGAGTCAACAGGATTGCTGAGCCGTGGCTTCCTTCCTCGAGACGTTGCAACTCAAAGCTCTTAGGCTCTTGGTTGGTCTGTAGAATATCCGGCATTCGCGACAGCTTGAACAACAGCGACTTGAATGTACATTGGCGCCTAAATTGATGTAGTTAGCCAACCAATGACGCGATGCCGTCGAGATCAGAGAAGTACTTCGGTGGTAATAGCATGCATGATCCCCGGTTCGTTTTTAGCATCCTTGACTCTGCCCATGATGCTCGACATCCCCATTCTCTTTGTTAGTCTTTTGCATCATAGGCCATGGGCACCTTGGCCCCGGTGAGATAGTAGATCGACTTGGCGCAACAATGAGCGAAGCTCTGGAGCAGAAAAAAGATGCACATACATCTCCAGTTCTTCAAAAGATACTCCACTTATACTTCTCGGGAAAAGTATCCGTAAAAAGATGCTGTCAGAGTTTCCATACAAACAAGCAGGGGCAGTACGACGTGAGGGACCATCAGACCTGAGGGGTGGACCGAGTGACAAGAATCTAGTACATAACTGCAGTGCCTCAGGAAATCGGAACGAATAATTGTGTCAATGCGAGAGAATGAAATGACACGCGCTTCACATCGGGGGAAAGTACACCGGGAAAATAACCTTTATTAGAAGAGTCATTTTGACGAGGCGTAGAGGATAAGGCGGAGCACTGGCGTGTAAACGTGGATGATCATCCAACAAGTACAGTGACCTTCTGGTCCAGCGAAAGGGTGTTTCATGCTTACTGCTATGCCTTAGTTCCAAGTTATTAGGCCACAGAATCGGACTGCGCTGACCTGCATGATCCCATTATTTTTGTAGTTCCTTGGAAGATACTAGAAGATCGTTTAGAAGACTCGGTGAAAGTAAGATCAATCAATGCTCACTTACTTGGCAGCGCCCATCCGCGACAAGCCGCGAGTAGCTCCGTAAGACGCGGATCCACGAATCAGAGATTGTCAGGTTTATTTATCTTGGCGCCTTTTCACCGATAAATGGGCGGGCTGCGCCAGAAAGTGCAATTTTCGAGCGAACCGAGAAGGGCCTACCAGACCGGCGAGATCATTGCGTCCAGAGCCGATTCATACTGCGTTCACAAAAGATCCTCTCAGCACCGTAACTTATCGGCTTTTTCTCGATTAAAAATTAGACGGTGTATGTTGCAGTCTGAGTATAAGAACGACGCGAAGGATGACAAATTTGATGACGATTTTTTTGGGTCCGACCATGAGTCATCAGCGGAGAAGAAGCGCGACTGAATATAGTCCCTTCTGGCTACTAGTACGTCTATCCTCTCTTAAAGCTTGAAGGCAAGCTATCCTCGCGTCCATCAGCTAGTCACAAGATACCTGGACGTCGGAATTTCAGACTGCCATAGTATTTATCTGCAAGTCTTCTCCGATTATAGGCAATCATTTTCTTAAGACGGGCCAAGAGGGCTCTGCGCAACTATCGATCTGCGAGCATATGGATGCAGGGGTAAAATTAATAAATGCTGCCAGGGTATCGAAAATCCGGTTCTTTTTACGCGTTCTTCGTTCAATTACGCACACGCGTTTGGAGCGGTATCATAGCCTTATTGCCCTCGGAGACTCTCCTCAAGGGTATGTTTTCTCATGTTCAATATAGAATTGGTTCCTGTAATTCAAACGGAACAAACCGACATCCTTACTTTACATTGCTAGGCACGCGGTGATTGTCATCATCAATTATTCCGCCTTGTCCGAGATCCCGTCTTTACACTCTTCGGACTGCGTAACTGTAGAACTGAACACCGTATACGGGGCGGACTCGCAGATTCAAGATACGCGCAGGAACCTGTTGGGCCTTAACTGACGTCTCGCTTCGTCGGACGTCAATCTGTACTGGGCATGATGTAGATGATTGGTGCCTTCGACGCGCGTACCACTCGACAGTTCGCCCTGAAAGAAGTTTCGGCTGGGTGAGAAACACCGCAAGAGACCAGGTGCTCAAATACTCCTCGATCCAGTTTCTACGTCCCCGCCTTGGCCCTCGAGATTCCTTTCTGCATCCACCCGTCATGGTCCCCCTCACTCTTTTATTCCTCATCGTCACCTCAGGTCTGGCAGTTGCTAAAAAGGACTCCAAACGAGGCTTGACGTTCCCTTCTACGAACAACCCGGAGGATGTTCTAAACATTAATCAGACGCAGAGTGTTATATCGTGGATATACGACTGGGCTCTCTCCCCGCCAAGTTACCTCATCAATACAAACGTCGAGTACGTCCCTATGCAATGGGGCGCAGGTAATATCGAGAATCTCGCATCAGCTGTTAAAAACCAAAGTGCCAAGACGTTATTGGTACGTTGTCTATGGACGTTAGTCGCATCCCGCCTAATAATTGATGACCGTAGACGTTTAATGAACCGGATTTTAATCAACAATCGAACCTAGATGCCACATATGCCGCAGAGCTATGGCAGAAGTACATCGAACCGCTGAAAGATGAGGGCGTCCGCCTCGGAGGCCCTGCTATCACCAGTTCCAGTACAGGACTTCCTTGGCTAAGAGAGTTCATGACCGCATGTGGAAACTGCAGCGTTGATTTCTTGACGGTTCATTGGTGAGCAAAGAATTCTCATCAGTGCTCCGTAAGTAACTCTTTTCAGGTACGGCGAGGGGACCGCAGGATTTTATGATTATCTTTGGTCTCTTCATGGTCAATACCCAAATCACACAGTATGGGTGACCGAATACGCAGACACCGCAGGGAACGCAACCGGTAGGTGTTTATATTCAGTCCCCCAAGCTAGTCTCAATGGCTTTTAGATGTCCTCCAATTCATCAACCAAACTACCACGTATATGGAAACTCTCGATTGGATTGAACGATACGCATGGTTTGGTTATAACGTATGTCAACTGCACTTGTTTATTGCTTCCACTCATTCTCTCTCAGAGACCGGAGAACGGCACGTTCTATAGTGAGTCCTCTAAATCTCGGTAGTATTTGACACATGTGATTGATCACCATCGTAGATCTTTTGAACGCTGATGGCGGTCTTAATGCTCTCGGCGAATCATACATTGGGGCTGGAACTGTCGAGAAAAGCGGTCCCGCAACGGTTACCCCTACCACAGAAGTAGCTGGTCCGACTTTTGTCACGGTATCTGCACCGACGAATGCTGCGACATACGTCACCTCTAGTGGTGCTTCTAGCCATCGCCCGTGGGGAAGCAGTGGACTGTGGGCGTTGAGCTGCCTAGTCGGAACAATGTGGCTCATAAACTGATAGACCAACTAGTCGCAGGATTATTTTATCACTTTGTACTTACTTAGGACTCATTGGGTATTATATGATCTAATTTTACGGGTATCTATCTAGAAAGCGGTATCTAGCGGAATGAAGTTTCCTTTTTCAGATCAGCCGCTCTTCGCTCTACCCACCATGCTAGTAAGAGGAACCTTTGTCCACTGCTTGCATTCTTCTGGTTTGGAGATCCTGTATGATTATCTGCTAGGCAAGTTCGAATCGAACTGATTCGACACGCTTTCATCGACGGAACGTTGAATTTTCAGCTGTCGATGACCTTGGTTTCATCACCCATTTCGACCCCGCCGCCTCTTCTCAGTCGACTCAGTTTCTCACCAATACCAATGAATCGCCTGAGCAGCTATCAGAAGGTAGCTTTCTACTGCCAACTTTTTGCGACCTCCACCTACACGCACCCCAATTCCTTTATCAAGGAAATGGTCTTCATCTTCCTTTGATGGAATGGCTGAATGAATACGCGTTCAAGGCCGAGGAACGCCTTGATGCAGACCCTGCACTGGCACGAAGAGTGTATACCCGACTTGCTGAGCGCTTGGTAGAGAATGGTACCGGAGCCGTTCTGCTCTTTGGGACCATCAATGAGGAGACCAAGTAAGTCCGTTACTTGTGTGTTCAGTGAACAATCGGATTGAATATGGTTCAGTCTTATTCTCGCCGATGTTATGCACAAGGCAGGAATTCGGGCTTTCGTGGGTAAATTGTCGATGGACCAGTCCTCTCGCCTATCATATGTCGAAGCATCTGCCGAAAGTTCCCTTGATGCTGCACGATCCTTCGTTGAGAAGATAAAGTCCGAATATGCTTCCCCCGGTCTCATAGAACCGGTAATAACACCAAGATTTGTTCCTACATGCTCAGATGTCCTCCTCGACGGCCTAGGTGATTTGGCGGCGTCCCAAGACCTTCGAATTCAGAGTCATCTCGCAGAATCTCACGATCAGGTCGAAGCGGTGCGATCAGAACGAGGGGATGAGGACCTTCTCGTCTTTCGTCGGGTAGGTTCAACCGTGTCCGTCGCATTACTGGTGACTGACTTCGCCGCCCAGAGCAATCTCCTGACTCCTCGGACAATACAAGCCCACTGCACGTTTCTTGACGTCCCTTCACTTTCTCAGCTTCGCGAGTGCGGTACGGCTATAGCGCATTGTCCTCTGTCCAATGCGTATTTCTCCGCGGAGCCCTTCCGCCTTCGCGAAGCCCTTGATCAGGGATTGAAGGTGGGGTTGGGTAGCGATGTGGCGGGGGGATACAGTCTTGATGTCATGAACGCCATGAGGCAAGCTGTCGTCACGTCCAGAATGCGCCAAGGTTCGAACATCATGAATTCCGGATTCGAATCCTCCTTGGCTGTCGACTGGATCGAGTCCCTTTTTCTTGCTACTCGCGGAGGTGCGCTATCCCTCGGCCTCCCCTTTGGCTGCGGATCGTTCCAGGTAGGGGCACCTTTCGATGCCCAACAAAGTAAGCTACGGTCCACATTTTGGTCGGGGTTGGAACTCAAATCAACATACAGTTTCGCTTTGGGATGCATCGACTCGTGTCGGTATGGGCACCCTCGATTTCTTTGACTATCCTGTGAAGATCACCCCCGAAGTGGTGGAGAAATGGTGGTCTTTGGGTGACAATCGTAATCGCACAAGTATGTGGGTTCAAGGCATCAAGTTGTAAGGTGTTCGATTGCCTTGGATTCACTTTTTTTTCTCTATCAAGTTTCAATTGTATATATCACGAAATCAAAGCTCAAATTTACCTACGATTCGCCTCGGTATATGGAAGGCATCAGTCGTATAGACCCTGATGGATATGATTCTCGGACTTCCCAACTGCGACAGCAAAGCTTACTTGCCACTCGCTATCTGGCGTTGCGGAAGGTAAACGATGGACGAGATCATACCGGTAGCAGGAAAGGAAAGTTTCATCCGATGGAGATTCCCCAGATTCAAGCAGAGCTACCAGTTGAAAGCAATGGCGATGGACCGGTGCAGCGTCGAAGAATGAACCAGTAACTCTTTGGTCCGGGCAAAGGATAGGCAGCTGACCTTCAATGACGCATCACTCGACCGATGGCGGCATTTGCGGCTTTGTGATACAGAGATTACCTCGCTACAGTGCGGAAATGAATGGACGTTTTGACGGAGTAAAGGATTCGCTGTAGTGGGGATCCAGGAACGACGGTGGAAGGGTAAGACGCGGGGAGGAGGGGAAGCCCTACGACCACCATGAGTACGAAGCGGAAGACGTCACTGATCCAAAAACGAGGTGAGTAGGGATCCACTTCGCTTCACCTTCTAGTCATTCACCGGTCAGGGAAGTACCGTCCCGAGATACAATGACTGACTCGTACCTAGAATTCATCCACTTCAACTGGTCAATATGGCGGTTCACGGAATTGATATAGTTCCCGTGCCGTTATAGAGGAAGAGTCAATCGGCGAGAAGAAGAGGTATGGCTCTTAATCGAATTGAAACGGGAATGAACGTGCGCATTGACTAACGGTGTGTAAAGCGCGTGTTTACCTAAACATATTGTTTCTGAATTGCCGTTTCAAGTGTATGTTGTTCCATGACACTGCGCCTTGAAGGAGAGTGAATTGGGAGATATTGCTGAAGACACACTGCAGATACGCAGAGAAAGAAGCGTCAGTTTTAGCGAAAGCAGCGGAACAGCGGGCGACGATAAAGAGGAACTGATGAGATTGAAGATTCGCGGCGTAAAGAGGCCACATGCTACGCACGCTCCGATGAATGCTATACTGACTGGTCTAGCTCAAGCTCATGCGATGCTCTTACTGCGACAAACATAACACAACCGGCCTAAGTCTTGAATTGATCCCATTCACTACCCTGGTTTACACTATATAAGAAGGACGTGCATTGGAGAGTTTTCTCATCGTCCTACGACTTTCAACATCTCTCTTACGAACTCATAGACCGACTTGTCCTCATTCACGCGTCATCATGAAATCTTGCATCGCCACGTTTTTCCTTACGCTTTTCATTGTCTTCAATGCCGTCGTCTCTGCTCCCCTAGCTGCGCGAGAGGTGTACTCTCCTCCCGTCAAGTATCCTGGCCAGGGTACGACGTGGAAGGTCGGAAGCCGCCACAATGTTACCTGGTAAGCAAATCGCGCTCATGCCGTCCAGCATCGCGCCTAACTCTACTGTAGGGATGCGTCCAACCCGCCTGCAAGCATCTCGAACATAGAAGGAGTGATTCTCTTGTCTACCAATGGGCATCTTGATGTCGGTATGTTTGCCACCACATTTGACTTTTGAGCCGCTAGACTCACATTTTCTTTCACAGACCATCCTCTTGCATCGGGTTTCGATATCACCAGCGGTAGGGAAGAAGTTCAAGTGCCTCAAGTTGCGCCTGGCACCCAGTATCAGATCGTCTGTAAGTAATTGTCCACGAATTGTCTATTGATCGATCTGACGCACTCTTAGTGATGGGTGACTCTGGCAACAAAGGCGAATACTTCACCATCGCGGCATAAATCTCATGACACGGCACTGAGAAATTCAAATAACGAACTAGCAAAATGAAAACGCCATGATCGTTATCGGTTGCCCCTGAACATGCATTCGAGAACATTTCTCTGTTGTCTCCCCTACACTACTATATTTTACATACATAATACATAATTCTAGTATCATCAAGTAGTTGGCCGCTGTTTCGAGCAGTTTGGAAGTTGCCGTCGTTGTCGAAATTTGAATGTAATCGGAGGAGAGCCTCACGTGGGCGTGTCGATCCCGCTTATCGCACGAACGTTCTCACGGTCCATGCGAGCAGCAAACATTGACAGACAGGTATAAAAGTGATCAGGCGGCGACATGGACCTGTGACGAACTTCCATCAGTCCACGTCCTCGGCCCCAAGACGATTTTATGATGTATGCTCATGCCCTTCTCCTCCTCCTCTTCTCCGGCTTCGTTCATGCGCTTCCTCTTATCTCTCGGGATGTTATTTCCCCTCCTATCACGAGCCCCACTGCAGGTGCTGTATGGACTGTTGGCCAGACCATAACGGTTACTTGGTATGTTGTATCTTTTTCTGCTGTAAAACCAAGTTAAATGCTTATCAATGCATCATAGGAACACAACAGTCATACCACCCGCCTCACAAGTAACGAATCCCATTGGGAAAATCGTGTTGGGACACCAGGCAAACGATAGTTTGAACTTGGATCTCGGTAGGTTCTTCCGGTAAACCTGGATATTCAGCGCACCCTCTGATCGCATCGGATCCTCTAGATCACCCACTTGCCAGCAACTTTCAGCTCACAGACGGTCAGGTTGACATAACAGTCCCTGATGTTGAGCCAAGTGATGACTACATTATTGTCTGTGAGTAGTCCATATGAACGTGAGGCCTGACCGCAGTACCGACCACCCACCACGCCTTTTATAGTGTTCGGCGACTCCGGTAATACGAGTCCGGAATTTACAATTCAACGATCCGCCTCCTCAAGCAGCAGTGGCGCTCCCGCGAGTAGTAGTAGTGCGAGCAGCCTGACATTGACAAGCCTAATCAGCACTCCTATACCCATCACTGGGACTGAGATTACGGGCGGAACCTCTTCCAATACGCCGTCTTCCGTCAGGCCGTCTGTCACCTCAGAAGTGTCGACGAGCATTTCAACGTTTACGGCGGTTACGAGCGCCACTTCGTCTCCGTCGTTATTGTCGACATCATTAGCGCTGTCCTCTTCGATTAGGACCGTTTCTGAACCAGGCACCTCCGAATCCAGCGCTGCGTCGACGACGCAAGCGGTTGCCCAAAGTGACAATGCGGGTGTAAGCCTCGGTCACAGCAGAGCTTACTGTTTCACCGTGGCATCTTTGATTATTATTCTGAATGTTTGATCCGTTACTAACGTTGAGTTTCGTCTGAGAGTCTACAACCATTCCTCATTTGTCGTACCATTTTACGAACGCTCATAACGACCGTCCCCCCTGTTTTGTATCCTTACGACTTAGTCGATTTACGAGACATTTCTCGGCACACACTTACTTACCATCATTGTACAGCTATCCATCATCATGAAACTTGAACGAAGTGTTATTTAAAAAAACAATTCAAAATAAGAACACGACTAGTATCCACTGAAAGCTACATATGTAGGTACAAGGATCTAGTGAAAAAAGGTAATGCACATCGTGAATAAAACAGTCGTCAAACAAACAGTAGGCTCCAGAGCCTCGAGGTCGTGAATGGTAGTTGGTAAAGGTATAAGACTACCAGGTATCCGTTACATACTGATACACAAATTGGAAACTTCATTCCTTGCGACATTTCTGACGTGCCTAAATAATTCCAACGTAAAACAATCGTAAAACCCGATGAAGGAGAAGGTAAACGGGCGAGGGGGAAGGGATGGTTGGGAGGCGATTACGGTTTCCATGACTTTGCCATGAAGTGCCACTTGACCGTGAGCTCTCCGGTTGAGAGATCGTCAAGTTCCTGGAAAAGACCTGGGGACATGTCTAATTCAAAGAAAGATAGCGTCAGCGGATGGAGGTATGGGTGTCTCGGGTGTCATACCTATGTCGTTCCATCCACAGCTCTCGCAACTGTCCCTCAGAAGACCATATGCTGACTTGCCGTTCCCCTGGTTGACGATTTCGACCCACTGAATGAAGAATAACATTGGGCGCTGTTGGTACCTAGGACAATTGCAAAGGACGGACCTGATTACAGTTTGAACCGCCGTTTGCATCGTAAAAGGATTTCGCCATGGCAAGAATCTTGTCGTTATTGCCGTCAACATAGCCGCAATTGCCCTTGCCCGGGTAGAACCATGTCCCCTGTTAGAAACCAGGACAGTCAGACACGGACGGAGATCGTGAGGAGAGAGGAACACTGACACGACCCACATGGTCCGTTCTCTTTGCGAGTTCTGCGGCAGCGGCTATTGGGGCAGCAGAGACCATTGAAAGACACGAGAAAAGTACGAAAAGTGCGAGGGCGACGTGCGACATTGTGAAAGAGTTGAACATGACGGAGGACGTGAGGCGGGTAAAGTGCGAGAGCAGCTGTCAGTAGAGGAAGGTGAGGCGAGGAAGCTGGGGGAGCTCGACGAAGGCATCAGCAGGATTTTCAATATGCTTTTATACCTGTGCGAAGTCCCACCGCGTGTATACGGTCCACGAAATCATGGTGAGGACTTAATCCCGCTGGTGCTTATTTCGGACCCCGTTTCGCCGGCAAAAAAACAACGGCATATTTTTGCGATGCTATACTTACGAAGAACTAGACACCTGAAAGGGGGTGACTGGCGTCCAGACGTGTCGTGAGGCCAAGTAATGCGGCGCGGGCAGGGAAGTTGAGCCCACATCCGTCTTCGGACCGCGGAGATGTGACACATCAAGCCTCAGGAATCGCGACAGTCGATATGAACCACTAGTGCGGTAGCAAGAGAGCAGTCCAGGCATCAATTACCAGCGCTCATAGATCTAATCAAGGCTTGGTAGGGCACGTTGCTGCAGATTCACAAAAACGCTGCAGCCGTGCAAGTCGCCAAGATCGAAACGCGACATAAATCGATCAAAATGCAAAATGGAGTCACAATCGGTCACATGTAGATGAAGTAATCCAACCGGCATCTTCCGGGGTAACGGTTTTCAGGTCCTTACCGGCATTTTGAACCTCGAAATTTTTCTACTCAGCCCTGAACCCCGCGTTCTTATTTTTCTCCGGTTTCTTGATTGAGAAATAGGAAGTTTCCGTCCGATTTCCCAGTCGCATTCTGAACGCCCATATTTCACTTTTGTACCACGCGCCCCAGCTGTTGAGGGGAATATGGCGGCAGAATGTTCTTCTTTACGAAGAGAAGACGTGATTTCTTTCTTACTTGGCTTCGTAGGCTTCCATGTGGATCGAGCTCTTTTATTAATGAACGCTTGTACTGCGCGTTTGAATCCATTCACAGCAACGTGTTCCTTACATGTACGTATTCCGAGTCCTGGTGATTTAAATCATGGCATTCTCAGGGTAAGTTGCGCGACAAATCTTTCCGAGAAACCCATTCCGGTGAATATTTGCTCAACGAGCCGATTTCCGAAGGACGCCGACTCCGAATGTTATGTATTCTTCGTTTTCTCGGCCAGCGGCCAGCGGGAGCGAATCGGTGACTCGATTGCCGCATTCTAGGTGCAGCTTGCGCCTTGGACCACCTCGGAGTAGGGAGTCTAACTTGGCGTTCGAAATACAAGAAGGGGTGGGGTCGATGTTCATAAGACTCAAGGTTGTGTTGAACTAGTACTTTGCGTGGTGCAGTGGCGTTAATACGATTTCTCCTTGCGCAAAGTCCGTAGGCGCACCCGGCCTAGTTCTTTCTACGAGCTGTAGGTGCCAACCTGGTGCCTCGGAGGCTTAAATAAGTAGGTGACGGAATGCTGACTCTCGATAATAGCGCACACGGATAGTTCTACCCGTCCAAGTCTCGGAGTGAATTGCATGGGAGTTTTGTAAGTGAGGACCTTCGGGAAGTTCGAATATTATTCGCATCGCATTGGGAAGCAAGTTGGAAGTTGGAAGCAATTTCATGACAATTTTGCACCGCCACAACCATGACATCAGCCTTCAAAGTAGCAACCGACGGCTTGTCAGACCTTGTCCTGCTACTACTTCTCTCGGAGGAATTTTTGTGTACGATCAGCCATCGCTGCGGCCCTGCGCGAGACCGAACCCGAGATGCAGGCGATTGGTCAACGATATGGCACCACTCTCCCCGTTCGTCGACATCGATGTCTACCTCCGTGTTACTGACGAAAATTCCGACTAACAACGCACTGTACAGGACCAAGTGGAAAGAATCGCAGCATTATTTGACTCCCATCTCGAGGTCATCGGTGATGTGGGTGTCACCCGGTCCTTGCTTGCTCTTCTCATTGCAGTTTAGGTCCGTGATTTGTATAAGGATCGTGTTGCTTTGGAGCGCGAATACGCTACCAAGCTTCAGGCATTGGCAAAGAAAGCAGTAGACAAGAAGAGTAAAACGGAGAGCTCATTCGTAGTCGGAGATGACCCCACCAAGGCATGGGACGAACGGACCTTGAAGCAGAGGTAACTATCCTTGAGGCACCAACTCGGTCTTACTCACCATGGGCTTTTCAGTACCCTGAATACCGCTTATGATGGAATAATTCAATCCATGACGAACACCGCTGAAGATCACGTAAATGTGGCCGAGGTTCTGACCTCTCAGGTCGTCGACGTTCTCAAAGCTTTAGGGCGCAAAAATGAGGAAACCAAGAAGAAGGTACGATGTCCCGACGTTCGCGAGTGATTTCAAATAACTCGCGTCTGTGACTGCGAATAGGAGATGCAATTTTTCCAGAAGCTGCTCTCAGATAGGGATCGCACCTACGCTGAACGCCTGAAGGTCAGAACCATTTCCTGCGATGTACTTGATAATCGGCATCTTGAATCAATAATCTAATGGCCGGTCGGCAGAACAAAGCAAAGGTAATAAGAAGGTTTATACACCGAGGACCTCTCTAACAGATTTGCCTCCAGTACGACGAAGAATGTGGCGAAGTCGACCTTCATCGCCAGAAGCAGGTTGAGCTCGAAATCTTCCCATATGTTCCCCAGGCACCTGATCAAGCGCATTAGGGACGTGCACACGACGACCGACATGCGGAGCGTATAGCAAGACAAGCAGACCAACAACGCAATGACATGCTAAACTGCAAGAAGTCAGTCGAATTTGTGTTTGTTCCGTAACCCACGTTCAACTGTCTCCATAGCTCATACATTATATCTATCGAGGTGTCGAACAAGATAAAAGCAAAATTTTACAATGATGACCTACCAGGCCTAGAAGACGTACGTGTTTTGCGGTGGCATACTTGACATGAACTCGACAGCTGACTTACCCTCTAGCAATTGCGTATGTACCCGTTTCGGTTAACAGCCTTAATGCTCATGCTCATGCTCTGCGGGACGATCTCAGAACTCCTTCAGAGCCGACTCGTCGAGCGATTCACTAAGATTCTCCAGCATGCCCAAGCACTTCAGTCCAATCATCTGGATGTCCTGAAAAGCCGATTAGCTACCGCTGAGAGATTTTTGGCAGAGGTCAACCCTTCGAAGGACCAGGATCTATTCAGTGACCATAATATTCGCTCTTTCAGTGCTCCCAATGACTGGAAATTTGAACCTTGCACATTTTTCTATGACATTGTCAGTGATCTTCTTTCTACGTAATCGCGCTTATCGTTTGATGGTATGTAGGAAACTTTGAACGTTGATCCCGCGCCAAAGGTGTTTTTGCAGAACAAACTTAACAAGAGTCGAAGCAAGCTGCAAGAGCTCAGACCTGTGATTGACAATAAGAGTGTGTAACAACTGTCACCCGTCTATCATTCTTCTGAGTTAACTGTTATAGAACGAGAAGTGGAACAATTTGCCAAGCTCGAGGCCGCTTACGACGCAGAAAGGTCACTGGGAAATGCTGATGAAATAACAGAGGTATGGCAACCATTATGTTTTGGCGAAGGGATGACGTTATTTGACGTTTTATTACAGAGTTACATGGAAAGTCGACACCAGTTGGTACATTTCGGGTCGTCGGAATGTATCTTGAATGCCGAAATAGAAGTTATTTCCGCTGCCGTTGGAGGTCTGTACGCGGTGTTCAGTCTATTCAGCGATCTCATCCAGGGCCTAGATGATCTGGGGGCTCAACGACCGCATTCTTTCAAGAGCTCGTCTTTTTCTATCCCCACAACTTGCGGTTATTGTCAGGTGAGGTTGAAAATATGCTCCCGCCATAGCTTTCGCTTAACTCAAGCTTCGTAGACGTCTATATGGGGCCTCAGCAAGCAAGGAAAGACATGCAAAGTCTGTGGGATATCAGTACATTCCAAGTGTGAGCTCAAAGTAAGACGCCTATCACATGTATTTAAGCTCTATGATAACCGATACCTAAACTACCTAGGTGCCCGCTGACTGTCAGCAAGGCGGTGCATCACGTAGCTCATCTGTGCTTTCGCGGAAGTCTACAAGTGCAAGCTCACGATCGACCATTGCCAGCATGTGGTTTCTTCGACTCCAAGCGTACATACTAAATATCGTTTTCTAGCGCCAGCGGTATTAAAGACTCCTTCGCCGTCTTCCTTCGTCCAACCCGCTCACGAAGAAGAGGTTTCTTATCCTACAGCCAGGGTCATCTTTGACTTCAAAGCTACGTCGGAGTTCGAGTTGAGTGTCACAGGTGAGTTATCATGAAAGGATGCGTGTCTTTCTTCTTACTGTCGCATTAGATGGCGCCACTGTCAGCGTTTTGGAACCCGATGACGGTTCCGGATGGGTGAAGGTATCCGATACCCGTGGTAACGATGGGTTAGTCCCTGCAACATACCTGGCGTACGGCGACGATTCAGCCCCTACCCCTACCCCGTCTTCTTTCAAATCTCCCGGCAAGGAACAAGGGTCAGGTCAATATGGTAAGCATACTCCATCTGCCCTTGTACGCGCGTAGGCGGTCTGATCTGTATCACCCTTCCCAGTCAGGGTGATCTATCAATACGAAGCAGGAGGTCACGATGAGATTGGTCTTAGAGAGGGTGAAGTCATCGAGTTGTCGAGTGGTCCGACCGGTGGTCAGCATTACGGCGATGGTTGGTGGGAAGGTAGGGGAACAATTACCGCATCTTCCGGCAATGATTAATTAGAAGCTCTCAGGTTTCAATTCAACAGGTCAGAAGGGAATTTTCCCAAGCAACTACGTACGCTGCATTCCCCTGTCTATTCGAAGACGCTGATCTGTTTGCATAGGTGGAGATGATGTGATGGTTTCAGGTATTATACATTTTTAGATGACTCAGACATACAACCTACTACTTATTTAAACTTCACAGCAGCTCCCCCACCGTTTTTGTGGGGGACTTGTGCAAGCATTTACATGCGGGGATTCATTAACCAGCATCAATGACCATGCCGTGATTCATATTTGAGTTCAGTCTCAATCATGAAATCGTGTAAACCAGACGTGTTCCTGTCGTTTCTAAATCGCCGTCATTGATGCAACAGCAAAAGGATCCGAGAAGATTACTTATCAGCCAGCGGAGATTTCAGTTCAACGACGTTGCGTGGACCTGTCATATTTGTATTATCAAAGCAGAGACTTGAATCCTCTTTCTACATTAGCGCAAATGAAAATGACCGCATGTACACATGAACCCGATGGCCGACGACTCGGAATTCTACACGGAGGACTTGAGCGCGCGGCTAGTGAAAGGCACCGTTGCGGCTTTAAAGGTTGCCGCACAGCAATGACGAAGTACGGGGAATGTAGACCTCGCCGAGCCGACGGCGCATAGGCTACTGCGCGCAGTATCAGAATGGATGACGAGCTACAATGGCAGTGCAGGATCAATGGACCTGAAAGATGAAGTTCCCGGAGCTTTAAAAAACCGCTTTGGAGAGCTATTGTTGATTCTGAGCTGAAAGGTTGCCAAAACATTGAAACGGACATTAATCCGCCAAGTTTGCTTGAAATGATCTCGGGTGCGGTCGTTGACTCGTACGTACCCACGTCACGGAACATCTTCTGTATTGAAGGACAAAAACAGTTGAGGGGCTTATGGTCTTCTATCCTCCTTGGGGTGCTCCTTGAGGTCAGTAAAAAGCTCGTGAAATCTAGTTGCAGTACGATAGATAAAGCTGCGTATAAATACACAAGACCACTGAGATACATGTGGTCATCTATGGTCCACTCCTGCCGCCTGTGAAACCGGTTATGCGCTGCGTTCAAAGAACCAGAGGAAAGTCGTCGGTCGAACGGTCAGCTCATATGAACGAGAGACTCGGGACCCACTGATTAGTCAAGTGCATAATATCTCGTAACCAATTCTCGCCGCTTGCCTCGACGTAGGGCGCTTGAAAAATGCGATGATGACTCCGACCAGACTTTGACAGATATATAAAGAGCGACAGATATTAGCAGTCCCCCAAGATTCCTCACTGCAGCTCCATCTTCTCCAGGATCCAAGGCTAGCTGGCTTGCGTTGCGCCGATTCAAGTTCTCACGGCTGCAGGTACTGTCGATTGCAGTCGCCTCGCTTGTACCGGCGGATCCTGGACTGCTATGCAAAATGCATGAGCAGACCACAGCGGTACTTCTGCGATGATTGACTGCGACGACACTTCCAAAAGCTGGTAGAGAACTGATTCAATGGGGGGCGGGATGCCTACATCTTGCACGTGGTCGCGCACTGTGACCAAAAGTGGCAAGTCGCGTCCTTTACCAAAACTTATGATACGTAACTTCAACGGGTCAAGAGTCCTTTCACCTTGTTACGGAACTCCCTCCCTTTAGAAACAACTAATCGGCGAAAGGCTCTCAATATCCTTTATCAAACTGATTCCCACTTCAATGTGAACAAATTGGGCTCCACATGGCTGAGACCTGAAAGGCTTGAAGCGTCACACCAGCAGTTCATCGTGGGTTCGTAATGAGTGACGAATCACGATACGCACGTACTCATTCAATTTCCTGCAGGTAGACGGTCATGGGTGATGTCATCTTCTCTGACTCAAACAGCAGATATATAGCTCTCGAAAAGTGAAGCACCACCCGGCAATGCTATATTCCCGTCACAATTTCCTCACTAGAAATCTATCCGTATTTCTGAGCCGCCGGAGACTGAACCCAGTTCACTCAAATTTGTTTTTCTTGTCTCGAACGATGGCGACAGGTCAGGCTCAAAAGACACTCACCGCAGCAATTAAGGAGGACCATGAGGAGGTGTGCTGCTCTGCTCACTATTTGATGCCCCTTTTCATGCATTTCGTTAGATGTATGAATACTATGACCATTATGTTAAAGCTAGCGGAAACGCGGATGCTCAGGCTCGCTGGTCTCGGCAGCTTACTTGGGAAATTGCTCGACATGCCGTAGGAGAAGAGATTGTCGTCTACCCTCTGATGGAGAAACTCCTAGGAGAGAAAGGACTCAAGTTGGCCGATGAAGACCGCGATGATCATCAGGTTTGTTATTATCAATGTGTGCGTCCGCAAAGACTTCGGGCTAATTCACGAGCTATAGCGCGTCAAAGAATTGCTGAGCGACCTTGAATACATGGAGCCCGGCTCTCAAGACCACCAAACACAGCTGAAGCAGATTATGGATCATTTACACGAGCACAACGACAACGAGGAAACAAAGGATCTTCCTCCCCTTGAGCATGCGCTCGGTGTGGAGAATAGTAAGAAAACAGCCAGCAGTTTCCGAACAACAAAAAAGTTCGTTCCAACGCGGTAGGTGGTCACTGGTCATTCCTGAGGCATGATCTGTCCGATCTCATTATGATTTGTTTCTTCTAGTGCTCATCCTTCTGCGCCGAACAAGCCACCATATGAAACCTTCTTAGGTTTCCTCGCTATGCCTATTGACAAGTTAAAGGATATGTTCTCGGCATTTCCGACTGAAGAGATGAAGGAAAAGGAGCGAGAGTAATTCGAATGATATAAATATTGATACAGTCTTGTAAGATTAGTTTTTTCCGCAGAATCGACCACTTTGTTCAAAACCAAAAGGAGTGAGTTAAAGGATGCTAATAAACATAACGACAAGTACACAACATAGACGATCCATCTTACTCTGTACAGAAAACAACGAAAGAAAGACGAAGGGGAAAACAGTCAACGACCTCCGCCGACAAGCGATGTCCTCATATATGGCCCATTTGCTGATAGTGGTCCGTATGCTCCATTTGGTAGGGGAGTTGGTATGGACATGGGTATACCCATGCCGACTGGTGTCTGTGCGATACCGGCAGCAATCTGCCCGGGTGTCTGCGCATGTGTGTCCCTCGAGGCCAATGTCCCTCGGTCCTCTCTCTCTGCAATGGTCGCCCCACCCCTTCCAGGATCCGTCAGACCGTTCGTTAGCGGGAACGTCTGCCCAAAGCCGTACAACTTCCCCGAATACTCCTTGTCATCAATTGTGTCGTTAAAGTACATTTCGCGCATTTTGAAGAAGGTAGATGCGGTAAGGAGGGAGTCGGAGCCTGCTGTATGTGAATTGCCAATACGGACAACCTGGAAAAAGCTGAGCGTTGTGGGACGGTGCAATAAATGATGACGTACCCCTAGGTCGTCTGCCACGTCCTGTAGTCCACCCCTCAGCACCTTGCATGCCCGCATCATGAACTTTATATCGTACACAGTCGGGAACCATATCCGAAGGATATCAAAGAACTCTTCTTCTGTCTTTGGTAGTGAGACTGCCGTAAGGAGCTTGACGAAGTACCCAAAATCGTAGCCACTGTATTCAATCGCTTAGCCGGTAAGACAACGCGAGAAAGACGAGTAGGCATGAACAGACGATGACTCATGCAAGTGGGACAGGATATACAATGCTTACCTGTGGAACGACACCCATCTGGTGTCGGGGGCCAAAACCATGCCTGACGTTATCATCAGCTCCGCAAAGTCCTGTGGTGAGATACCGATTTCCTCGTGCCGCTGGAAATCAAGGCCGGACTTTTGAAGCAATTCTATCGAGTCGGGAGCATACATGTCGTCACTGTAATTGAACACGTCGACCTCAGTGTTGAAAGCAAAGCAAAGGAACAGAATAGCGCACTTGACACTGAACCGAAAGTTGAACTGCCACGTCGAGGTCTCTGGTGGAAAGTTGCCATCCTCGTCCGCGAACGTGATGCCGACTTGAATGATCTTGAGAAGGTCGACATTGCAGCGCATTGTCTGGTAGTGGTAGTCGGAAGATGTCTTGAAGTTTCCTATGGGGCGCGCTACAACACCCGGAAACTCGGTATCCTGAAATTATGAGATTCTGTGAGTCTGGCGCCAGCAGTGGCACAAACGATGAGGATGAACCATGGCAATGTACGGGTAATTTTCGATAATTTCGCGGATTGAGTGCATCTCTGCTTCAAGATTCGGTGCCCATACCTCTCGTATTCGAGACATATTGGGCGGAAGAAAGTGAGAAGGTGAGAGTACAAGGTAAAGCTGTCTAATGAGTACAGGTTCGTCATGCCCTCGACCATAACAGGGTCTAATTACGTAATCGGTCTACTGTACACTGCAGAATAAACGTCAAGTTATTTAGGCCAGCAAAATTATATAAAAAGATCGCAAACAATTCGCTCCATCACACAGCGACTAGAACCAGGCCATATAGCTGGTATCACTGAGATCAACTGTAATCGCCCCATGATCGAAGTTCACGGTTTCGTGCTTCCCTACTCGAGGGTCCGACGGAGAGAATGGTGTCGGTGGCGCCGACGCAAAATTATAATGGTCATCGACGGTTATTCCAGCACTGTGGAAGCGATACACCTCTGGCAACCATGTCCTTTCGTCCTCCACATTTTGAAGATGTGATGCATACATCTGCGGGGTGGGTAGCACTGGCGTCGACATTATCTGCTCCGCGTATTGGCACAAGGATGGGTGTGCATCGTTGAAAGAAGAAGGCAATACGACATTAGAGGCGCCGATCCCTTTCGACGTGTCCATCATAGAGCTTTCGATTGAGCCATCTTGCAAGGAGTTCCGCCGCACTTGCATGTGCAGATGGTGGGACTTTTCCGCCATCTTTTCCAACAAAGGCTAAGAAACGATGGATCAGTCACCCGGAATACGAAGCTCCCATGCGAGTACTCACGAGAGCCTTGGCACTGAACGGGAGAATAGTCGCTGCGTGTATAAATAGTTTTTGAACTCGTTCAAGATCTTTAAGAGCAAAAGTCGCTAGAGGACTTGATGGTGCTCTTGAAATGAATAATGACAATGTAACCTGAGAAGACGGCCATTAGTATTGGTTCAATTGGAGGGACGGGAAGCGTACAGCTGCCGAAAAGGCATTAAACCAGAAGCATAGGAAACGGGTACTTAAATGCTGCTCTTGTTCATATAATTTTGCGACAGTAGATATTAAAGAGGATGCTCCAAGATATGTGGCCACAACAGATGGTGCGAATCGATGATGGAAGTCAAAGGGCTCTGGACAATTATTCATGGCGTCCGTAAAATATCGACGATGGAGTTGCAGAAGAGCTTCATAACGCTATTAGCCATATGTGGTGGACGAAAAGAACAAGCGCACCAATATCTCTACTCGTAGCAACAAATGCTCGCTGCATTGATAACAGACGAGTTTTGACTCCGTTGACAATGCTACTCTCGTCTAGAAGCGGCGGAACACCAAACGTCCGGACATCTCTGTCAAGGGATATCATGTGAGAGTAATCGGGGGGCTTGACGGAAATCATGGCTTCCAAAATCGGAGTCAAGCACTTGATGAAGAATGTATTCTTCCACTCATGATCTAGCGCAATTCATTAGTCAATAATGAAATCGGATGATGAACTTGCGTTAACACTACTCACACAATATTTCTTCTCGAGAGACACTTAGCCCTTTAGCATGGTAGTTAGGAGGCTTAACGTCGACATGGGCTAGAGAAATAGATGGCGGTCGTCCTAGGGACAAACTCTGCGTACAAGTCAGCGATCGGTGGACTTTAGAGTTTTAAGGAACAAACCAGTCGGCAATCTAGATTCAGTAGTTCCCAAAACAGAAATCTCCGCTTATCTTCCTCCTCAGGGATGACCTTCAACTTGCTGCCGTCCCGGTCTAGGAATTCAAAGTCAGTGAATTCCGGACACAGGTAAAAAACGAGGCGACATACGCAGGCCAAGCTGGTAGTACGAATACCAAAAATCAGTACCAAGAAAAAGAATAATGGAGACCTAGATCGCACCCCTTGGGCCAGTTTCGCGATGAATCCCAGTAAATTCCAGGCATATCCCACGGCTTTCTTGTTATCCGAAAACACCAAATGGTACCAAACCATAAAGAACTACTCGGTCGTTAAGTCCAGGCGGATATGACGTACTATGACGGACATACCAAAGCGTGCAGCTCATCAAAATCGGGTTCCTCCATCAGCGGAATTTCGCAAACGGCAGCACGAGCAAGATGATGGTAGGCTTCCCCATGCAGCGAGCCCAACGGCTTGTGGAGATCGACCAAGGACCCAATCGATAAAATCATAAGTAGCAAAGCGAGACGGCGGGGCCCTAAATCTTCAATAGATGACGCATAGCAGTGATGTATAAGATTTTGCAAGAAGCTTTCCGAGGCGTCGAGGTTGTACCTGTGCAGTGGGATGAGATCCGAAGGAAGTCGAGCGAGTAGCAAAATTCTTACTGCCAAAGAGCATTGCGACATGCCTGTTCGCATAGTCGCTGCGTTTCCTCGACAGGGGGAAGGCAGTCTCTGATGCGTTTGCGGACACCTATATCTACCGACCAGGGAAAGGGAAAAGCGACACTCAGATGGAGGATGTCGGAGGGTATATTAATGTCAGGAACTATGGCCAAAGCGCCGTATGGCTTCGTGGACCCAAGGTCAGTCAGGATCCCAAGGTCAATATAAAAGAAGGCCTACTATAAGGTTAGGTCGCTGGAGAGAACAGATTAACCCTGACTCATGTGCACAATATCATAGTACTCACGTCCATGGAGTAATCCTCGGGCTTCCGGTGCGCATTCGAGAAATCTACAGGATTCCTGGGTGCATCATCGCGACTGTGAGCCTCGGTAGTAGGAGACTGGCGCAGCTGAGAGTTTTTGATGCGTAAGAGGTCGGGTGCGAGCAGCGGATGTGGTTCATTTGAACAAGAGGCCTGAAGGGTCTGCAGTCCGTCTTCTAATTGACGGACACGGTCACTGAGTAGGGTGATTCTTTCGTGCAGCTGCTCAGTATTCGCGAGAATAAACCTGGCCTTAGTCAGTGAACGAGGAAGGCAACGCCAAGAGAGCGAACCGACCGGCTTCCACGACCCGAAGTCAAAGCACCTGGAGGCAAAGAATTGGGTTTTTTTTCTTGGAGCGAAAATAATGTGGAGCACCAACCGTCGGGGCAGATATCGCTACACCCTCTCTTTCTGCACGACTGTGTGAATGTGAAAGCAGAAAATCAGGGCCCAGGAACATTCCGCTACGATCTCACTGACCTGACATGGAAACACACGATCGCACTGGATTGCAACGCAAATTCAATTTTCAGTTCCGTGCTGCAGAGATGAACATACCTTCAGCTTAAGCCTAGGAAATTTCGTCAGCGAAAATCCCGAGAATAACGCGAAATACCCACCTTCGACACTCTCTGCAAGACAACAGCCGACCGCGCTCCTTGTCTGGAGTTTTGTGAGCTGGCACGTCCTGGCGACCGAGTCTTGAATTTTCTGGCACATCCTGGGGTGTGCCATGATGGAAATTGTCTTGGTACATATCGTCCGGTGGGTGAGGCCAGCCACCGCGGGGCCTTTTTGGAGGACGACTGCCTTCCCCGCCGTCGCCATGCATATTGAGGTCTGAGGTCGCTCTAGGGTCGTACATACGGACTAAAAATCAGATAAAAAGAACGAAAAAGACAAAGAGCATAGAAAGTATGAATCAGAAGGAACTCCGTAGCGGCCTCGGGGTTGAAGCTTGTGGAAGGTTGATTTGATGGGCCAAGGCAAACAGTCCTATTATATTTGCTGCCGAATTCCGCTCCCTCAGGTTGGCCGGTGGTGTTTTGTTCGATCCGTGCACTGAAAATCAGTTTCTCGGCTTTCTTCCTTTCAACGAGTCTCCTGATTCGCCCTTGCTCTATTTTATTTTGATTCGGTTACCCGTATCTCCATGTCGTCGGTGAATATTTTTAGATCGGCTATCAACCCCGAGCAACACGGAACTCTCGTCCGAAAAGCATGCAACCAGGCTAGATCCGCAAGTTCGAGCTATTCTATTCAATAAGACAAGCATAGGATGTAAATATTCAAAATACAGGCATTGGGGGAATCAGAAAACCGGCATCCTTCTTCAGAACCACGCCATGACGCTGTCCGAGTCGGCACCCAAATTCATTGCACTCATCTCTATGCTCATCGTGTCCACTCCAATAGACTTCGCTGAGGTACGCAGGGCAGCAGGGTCGCTGACAGTCGGCGCACGCGGGCTCGTATGAGGCAACACAGGTGAAATCACATGTACCGGCGGCGGAGACAAGGAAGTCGAAAACAGAGACGAAACATCGCGGTAACTGGCCTGGAAGTTTGTGCGGCATCTCCCTCGTTCAATTACTTCGATCTGGCACTGAACAAGACTTGAGTGCGCCGAAGCGAACGGACCTTGGGTCGACATCAGTTCAACCAACTCTTCCTCCGAAAGATCGAAATCTGGGTCGTCATCCTCTTCATCGTAATAGACAGTAGGCACATTCTGAGCAGTCGTCCAGCGAGAATAAATATGCTTGGCTTTATCAATCAATGTCTCAAGGATAGGCTATGATATTGGTAGCTTAGCTCCATTCCCGTGATCCGAATTTTGACTGTACTTACAGTGATTTCCATGGCCCTGGGGCACTGTTCCTTTGCTGAATTGAACAGGGAGCGAGCACGCTCCAGCTCCTGTAAGGAGGTGGGAACGAGACATGCAGCTGGGGCCCGAGAAACGAGTAAACAAAGGGCCACCTTGTTATAGAATCAAATAATCAGAATCAATCCCGTGGCAAGCGCCAATAACGTACTGCAGCAGAGAAAGTATTGGACCAGTATCCCAAAATACGTGACGTCAACTCCGGTTCACGGTCGTACAGATCCTGGACAGTCGCAATCATACGAGAGGCGCTGAGGAACACGGCCACACAGGAGGGAATGTATCGGTGGTGGCGGTTAACAATTCCTTCTGCCCCGCTGACAACTCGCGTGAAATAGCTTCGATGAAGCTGTAAAAGGACTGTGACAAAATATCAGCCTGAGAAAGTGAACCGTAATCAATTATAAGCCACCGACCGGTTTCAATGGCGGTTGTCAAAGATGCCTTTTGCATCAAAAATGACCGATGCTGGGGGTTTCTAGCACGTAAAGCTGTAGGGACGGAAAAGTCTCGGATCTTCGCGTCCAGTTCGAGGACTTTCGTGTACTCCCAATTGGGCTGAGATATCAGTTCAAGGACGGGTGCCAAACAATGAACATAGCATGAATGTTTCCACTCCTGGACTACAAGATGCATACGTTAGTGATAATAAACTCCATAGGGCCCGAAAATGCAATTTACAATGATGAAGTCCCTCCGCGGGAGGGGCGCTGGGGTCCGGGGTATATACCGGGCGTGGACAATCCATGTGGGCTAATGAAAGAGAAGGTGGCCTGCCAAGGGACAAAGATAGTCGGGCGTCGAGATACATCAGTTCCCAGAACAGGCTGCAATCTAAATTATTACGACACTGAATGAAAGGTGACATCGACTTACCATCGACGTCGTTCAACCTCTTCAGGTTGAAGCTTCATTGACGGGGTGTTCCGATCTATATACATCACTTAATTCATCCATCCGGAAAGAATGAGATCAGCGAAGACCTACGAAGGGCAATCTATATCCAGACATTCAGACAGCGGCAGACGAGACGAATAACAAATCAAGACATACACTTTGGGCCAACTTTGCCGTAAGTCCCATTAAACCCCATGCATAACCCGCAGCTTTCTTTTTATCGGAGAACACCAGAAGATACCAGATTTCGTAGAAGAGAGCAAGAACGGTCTCAACATTCGTATCTTCCATGACGGAAATTTCCGATAAAGCAGCGCGAGCGACCGTGTGATACGTTTCAGCCACAGCAGAGTAGGGGGGCCGCCTCAAATCCACCAGACAAGCGACGGCCATTATCATGAAGAGCAGAGCAAGACGACGCGGACATGTGTCCTCGATCGGACTGTTGTAACAATGCTGAATGAGGTGGAAATAAAACGACTCATCCGAGTGCGGATTATACCTAGTACATAATAAAACATCAATTCCATCGGGGGTAATCAAATGAGGGAGAGAGAGACGAACTGCCAGAGAGCATTTCCTTTGGCCTGTTGCCACAAATATTCCGCTTCAGCCTGCGGAGGAAGCATACCTCTGATGTAGGACCGTAACGGGATGTTAGGTTCCGGAGAATCCTTGTGAGGCATTGGAAAGCTATGACTCAGGCGCAATATTTCCGCTTCAATCTGCTTCCCGTCCGTGAGTGGCTCGTCCTAATGACGTTAATCTCCAATGACGAGAGAAGAATGGTCTAGACATACAATCATCATTTCCGTGTCAGAGAGAGACGATGTGGCGTCGATGTCAGCTCCTCCTTTCGCAGACTGTGGCGACGCGGCGGACACAGTTTCATGTTCCGGATCGGTGAGAGCGTCGGTGCTTGAATTTGGACTTGTCCGGGATGTGCGATAGAGATTGACCGTGCTCTTCACACCGAGAAGAGTCGGCTGCAAAAGAGGATGCGTGTCTGTGGGAGAGTGGGATTTTGCCAACGCTTCCTCGAGGTCACGGATACGGTCACCCATTTCATTGATCTTGTTATGCAACTGTTCGGTATTAGCCAGAATGAACCTGACGAGTGAGAAAAATGTCAATAGAGAAGTGGTGCGACACGCATGGCAGGCCACATACCGCGTGCCCTTCCCAGAAACGAGAGCGCCTGTGGGAACGTAAGTCAAAGTGCATTGAGAGGAGAGTAAAAATTGAGCATACCATTGGGGCAGATATCACTGACGCCTCTTTTTCTGCATGAACCACTGATGGGGGGCCAAGCTTAGCTGACCGGCGGGTATCTAAATGCTTAAGGAGACTTACCAAGGGAAATTCCGGTCGCACTATTTAAAACAGACCGGTGAATACATGATATCGCAATGTTACGACAGCATACCTTGAGTTTGAGTCTAGTGAAAAGACGCCCACTCAGCAAGACACCAAACGCGAGCGAAAAATCAGACAAACCTGCGACATTCCTGGCACGACAGGGTCGTCTACACAGCAAACTGAGTCCATCGCAGTATATTCCAGAGTAACGAAGCGCTCACCTTCTTTCCAGAGGACCGTTTGGTACCATTGACGCTATCAGCGATGAAGATGTGCTCCTTGGCGCCATGACTATGGACGTGACCGGATTCGTCTTCTCCGCTCATCGTGGTACCACTTTCGGCGGATGCACAGCGAGGCCGTTTTGAGGGGCGGTCGACCTCCCCTTCGGGGTGCTCATGACCAGTCAACACAGACATTGAATGCGAGGGATTCGGACGAGGTGAATCGGGCAGAAAGGGACCCTTCGGAGGCTCGGCACTATTTTATGCTGGGACAGAAAAGGGAATGTCTTACTATGGGATCCTGACACACTTCGCGTGCGTTCTCTTGTTCTTTCTAGTTCCAGGTCCCCCATCACGACCGTAGTTGTGGAATTTGACATTTGTGAAGGGGAAATCAGAAGCATATTGAAAGAAGGCCTCGAGGAATGCAACGGGAGCAAACGTGACCGCATACCGGTGTTCTAAACACAGTACTCCAGTCCTATCTCCTTCCGACTCTTGTCGAATCTCCGTCCATGATACTTGATACGAATGAAGGATCGTACAGGGGCGTGACGTATTGTTGGTCCAACGGAACTATTTACTATTTATATTGCCGCCGAAAGGCCGCACTGGCTTACCCAATAGCAATTTCCACTTGACTCGGATCAATTGATCAGGTGGCCGAGTTTGAAAACCGAGATACGGACTTTTACACATGCTGGTAAATTATCTATTTTCTACAGTTTGCTCTCCAAAGCTTGCGCCTTTTCCATCATAATACGCGTCTCTGTCGCAGCCTCAGCAAGGTAGTGCTTCAGCTCAGCCGTATTCCTCTTCAAACTAGTAATCGTCCAGCGAATGTAGTCATCACCGATCGCATATGACAGACCGTACCCATCCGGAACAACTACGTAGATCACCGTTAGCTGCCGTACTTTTCGCTTACGTTTTGACATACCTTCGCCGTACCCCCACCCATCAAAGTACGGGCTGCTGAGATTACTCGTGCTCAGCTCCCAATGGTTGGTCTTTGAAAACGAAGGGTCGTTGTAAATCTCAGGCGTCTGCTCGCCTTCCTTGAGAAGCTTCTTCAAGCCAAAGAAGTGCCTATCGACACCCTGACCATCAGCCGCCCAAGCAGCATATTGCAGGTGCCGCGTAACGGCCGCACGGAACAGGCTCGCGCGATTAGCGTCCTAAACAAATAAATAAATTTTCCTGAATCAAATCCTGTCCAAGCGAAACGTGCCAGCCAACTTACCGTCTCGTTGGGATTCAACATTGCCTCAGCCCACCGCTTTGCTTCCGAACTCGATGAACGGATGACTTCAGTTCGCCCAAGTTGGTACTTCCTCGTCTGTGCGCTTTCGTACGTGACGCCGGGACGACCGAACATCTTATGAAAGGCGAGCTGCTTCACTAATTGTGCCCACGCATCAGGGGAGGCTTTGAACTTCTTGATGGTATTTTTGCCATAACCTTCATAGTGGAGAACCTAGAACACCGGGTCTGTCAGGGTCAACGGACAACAAAACGAATAGAAACTACGTACGTGGAGATCATGGCTTCCAACCAATTCTTCAAAACGCTTCTCAGCACCTTGAACAATACTTTTCACTTGGTCGTTAACCTTAAATTTCAATTCCACTGGTTCTGGAAGGTTTTTCCCTGTGTCGGCAGATCTAGCTGGCCCGAGGTCGACTTTACCATGTGCCAAAGTGGCTAGGATGAACTCGTTCAGGCGTAGAGTCGGGGTTCCATCCATACACGAGTGCTCCCCAAAAAGCCCGAGCGACCATTGTCAAATACGATCACTGTCGAATAATGAGCAATGATATAACAAGGTTAATGGAAACACGACCTACACTGATGTTTATCGTAGAAGCGGTTCTTGCCGTCTCCCACCCAGCATGCCCACGATATATCTTCCCTAGTAACGGGCTTTGTATCGTCCAAACAAACGACGATCATAGAACTCTCAATCTCCTCCAAGGACTTTGCATTCGTTCCATCGGCAGAGGCTGCCAACAATTGTGCGCGAGCGTCGGTCCAAAGATCACGGTTGTCAGACGTTAGAGCACCGATAGGGAGACCCGAGGATGAACCGGCTTTCTCTATCACTCTTTCTATTTGGAATTCGAGCTCTGCCGCAGACAACTCTCGGCCCGTAGAGTCAATTAAGGGGACCTTGAAAAACTTGTTTTTGCGAACGAACACGACGTGATTGTGGGTGGCAGCATCAAATTTGTGGGCAGTATCAGAAGGTTTATTCGGGTATCGCGATGAATGGAATCTGTCGACGCGTCAAGGATGTACCGATGGCCACCATCAGTTTGCACTCACAACCACTTGTAGGACGCCATACAAAGAGGTGCTCCTCGTACTTTTTCGGGTTCTAATGCTTGACTGGGAAGATGAATCAGTTAAAAGTTGTTCCATCGGGTCGGATACGCGCACCTTTCCGTTAGGTCCCTGAAAGATAGCATACTCTTGAGTAAGCTAGCCGCTCGCTTGACAGGGTCCCGGCGCAGCTTGTCGTCGAGGTGGACATAGAAGTAGCTGACGAAAACGATGACAGGGTCACGGTAGCCCATGTACGCGGCATCATTCCACCAATCGCTGATCCAGTTGGTTACGTTGGGATCTGCAGCTCTGGCTTCAAGACGTTTCTGGAGTTCGGCACTGAGAGGGGAAGCGAGAAAGTCCTTAGCGACAGATTCTGTCCGTTTGTACGCGGCTTCCGACACATGGGGACGAACAGTCTCGAGATATTTGTGGACGGTGGAGGAGAGTATAGGGACAGGTAAGTGGGGTAAAGACGCTTGGTAACGCAGCATGGGGCCAGCAGAGGGATCTATAGCGTATCCTGGAGGAGGATCTGTGTTTCTGGAGGATGCAGTGGACTTGAATCCAGCCTTTCCACTTGGTTTAGACATAATTCTTGGTATCGAAGATGCGCACGATATAGTTCGCTGAACAGCTGTCAGGAAAGCATCAGGTTTGACATACGACGACGACATACGAAGCGGGATGTATTTGCTAGGGACGAGATCATGCCAAAAAAAAATAACGTGTTGGCGGTTAGTAGAAGCGTGGAGGTCACAAGGCAAGGAGCGTCGGTACTAGGATGGCTGTGCCAGGTGCTGCCGCCAGCGATCGGCAGGGGCTTCTAGGAGAGAGGGCGCTGGGTATACGCCGTTATATGCTGGCGGCTAGGGACTCCGGTTCCGCCTGCTTCCGTAGCCGGGTCTCCTCGCGTCCCACGTGGATGCCGTCGGGATCGTGTGGCTGTACACCACTGACGCATCCTTTTTCCGTACCCTATGCACCCTGTAAAATTATATGTATACGATCTCAGCAATGGGATGGCCAGGCAGCTCTCACGCCAGCTAACCGGCAAGCAGATTGACGGCATCTGGTGTGGAGTATACTCTGTATCCAGAACCGTAGTTAAACTCGTTCTCTAGGCATACCTCGATTGTAGTCTTCGAAAGAGAAGTATTCTACGGCCAAGGAATAAACACGACTGCGCCTGGTCGATCGCATGTAAGTAGGCCCAACTTTTATTCATTCGCTAGTCTGATGCTTCGTAGCATGGTTCACCCTTACACATATTAGATCTTGGCGAGACTGCTATAGATGAAGACACCTTTCAAGAATACATAGAAGACTTGCGTGATCATTACACCGCAGATAAAGTAAGTCATGCCTAGCATCCCGCTTAATTCTTGACCCCATCTCGCTTCATTATAGTACCATCTACTAGGTTAGTCTACCACAATACCCAGACTATCCTCTAACAGCTGTCTTAGATTTTAATTGCAACTCGTTTACCAACGATGTCGCGGGCTTCCTCACTGGGAATTCCATTCCTGACTGGATCAAAGGTCATTCCTTCTTCTTCGCGAATTCACCGGTCACTGACTGCCTGGACAGATCTGCCAACGGACTTCCTTTCCACTCCGTTCGGACAAGCCCTACGGCCCACCATCGATTCCATGTACCGTCGTCCCACGCCCGGTACCACGCCTGCTCCCACTCCGCTTCCTTCGGCCCAAGCACCTGACCCGGCTCTCGCTGCATCGATTCTCCAGTCTGTTGCGGATCAAGCTCAGCGTAATATGGGCCCTTCGACTGCCCGAGCTCCAACCTCCCTTCCTGCCACGGAATCCTTAGCAGCCCCGCTGCATCCATGTACCAACTCGGCGTCGTTTCATAATCTGCTCCGCACCCATCGTGCCGTCGTAGCCAATTTCTCCAATGTGGTGACCTGCATGCCCTGCCGCATGATTGCCCCAATCTACGAGGATCTTGCCAGAAACAAGGGGTCAACGGTGGGTAATAACGGCGTCGGTGCTGCCTTCACCAAGATAGATATGAGTACACCGATGGGGAACCAATTGGCGTCGGAATGGGGCGTCAGAGTGATGCCGACCTTCATGTTCTTCTTGGACGGCAAAAAGGTATATTTTTCGAGAAAATTACGAAAATTACAATATCTCGGCTTACAAATGTGCACAGATACATGAAATGAAGGGCGCAGATGAGAAAGAGCTTAGAGCACAAATTGATTTGCTTATTTTCCAAGCATATCCTCGTGCGTTTCTCCTTGTTTCATCAGCAATTTATTCAATAAATGTCATCTAGCCCATCCTCACACATCGCTCTCGCTTCCTAGTGTTCAGGCACTGTCCCTGAATCCAATATTATTCAAGCAAATTCCCTCGTTGGATACCGTCAGCAATAAATTCACATCTTACATCGACGCCGCACCTTGGCCATCCGACTCGCCACAATCACAAGTGCAAGTAAAGGATTCAATTACGGGCTCAATAGTACCGTACCTCAAGTCTAGATTTGCATCAAGGGCCACCACAACTGGCAAATCGCCTCTCCCATCTGCTACGCCGGTCTTGATCAACATGTGGGCAACAATAACAGCAGCTTTGGCAACCATATTGCCCCCCGAATCACTCTTCCCACTAGCTGATATGTGGCGCCTTGGCTTCCTCGATCCAGCTGTTGGGACCTGGTGCGCGACGAATCCCCTAGACCCCATTACCATACTTTTATCAAAGGCTACAAACTCGTCCCCGCGTAATTACACGCTGACGGTGATACGCATGCTTTCAAATGCTTTCTCCACGCCTCTTCTCGCACAGAGAATACTGATCGGCGCTAACAAGGCCCGCCTCACGGCTTTCTTGATACCGTCGTTGTTGCATGAAGATGCAACGGTACGAACTTCTGCCGCGAGCTTGGCCTTTAATGCTTCCGCCTTCGTGCAGAAGGGCCGAGTCGACAAGGTAAGAAGCGGTGGCAGGACATCGGCGGAGGACGAGGACGAGGATTGGGAAGTGGAGATGGTCAGCGCGATCATCGAGGCACTAGGAAGAGAAAAGGAAAATGAAGATGTTGGTATGTACATGCATGCATCTGACTATCCAAGGCCTTTTCTGACGCTGTTCCGCTAGTCCATCGGCTCACCGCATCCCTGGCGTGCTTGTTACGAGTTTCCCCGTTCTATGAAACTCAGCTGGCTTCATTACTCGAAGTTCTTCAGGCTCGTGATGTCCTCAAGAGCAAGCTCGAAAAGGCAGGCTGTGGGCCAGACGGCGTGAAGAAGACAGAGGTCCGTAAATTGGTTGAAGAAGTGGCCTTGAAGTTATGCCCGTAGTATGAACCTCCGTAGAGATGGATGTAAACAAGTATACAGAGTCAATATTACTCGAGGATTTACATTGGATTTACACGCAAACGCGGCGGCCACGGGTATAAGCACATCATCTGACGAGTCAAGGGAAATAACCGAAAATATGACCCGCCGGCCGAACCCGATAGCGAACCCGATGGTCCGAACGCTCTGGTCATCATCCAGTTAGACATCGCTCTCCACGGCGTCCTGCGACGAGCACCACGACGACTGCCAGACAACACGCCGTAAGGACCCCGCGCACCGGCGGGGCAGAGATATGCAGTCAGGCCAGGCCAAATGGACCGCAAACAGCATGATCGGTGTGTCCCATCTGCGATTCCAGGCTTTTTTTCGTTGACTTCCAGCCCAAAGCTGGTGCCGGCGGTGGTCTCATTGCGAGCGTTGCTACATGTCCACTAGACGTTGTCAAGACCAAGTTGCAGGCGCAGAGAGCGGTGCAGGGGCAGGCGTCCTATCAGGGCATATTCGGTGCGTTCTGATGATTCGCTTCCTGGCGATTTTGGCTCATTCCTGCGGCGTATCAGCGACGGTCAGAAATATATGGCTTCATGATGGCTTCCGTGGATTCTATCGAGGGCTTGGTCCTACAATATTGGGTTATCTCCCAACCTGGGCTATTTACTTTGCGGTTTACGACGGAATCAAGACTGCCTTTGGGGAGGTGCCTTTGGGGGTTCAACCGCCACCGCACGAACGGTTGTATCCTGCTGCTCAGCCCAAGGGATACCAGCCGGTGATGCGCGAACATTCGTGGTCGTTGCACATTCTGTCGGCCATGTGTGCTGGTGCAACGAGCACCATTTGTACGAATCCTTTGTGGGTCATCAAAACGCGATTCATGGTGCGGCGTATCATATATTACTTCCCGCGTGTACTGAAGATGCTTCGTTGCTTGCTTAGACTCAGTCTCGTGACGAAGTCAGGTATCGACACACAGTTGATGCTGCTCTTACGATTTATCGGACAGAAGGATTACGAGCATTCTACCGCGGTCTTCTTCCCAGCCTTCTTGGGATAGCACACGTCGCCGTGCAGTTTCCACTATATGAGCAACTGAAAGTTTGGGCTCGTGAGTACCCCTCCATTCCCCGATTCTAACTGCTCTCACCGTCCATTTCCCTAGAACAAGAATCGGAGGAACCATTGTCGGGCCGAGTCATATTGCTCTGTTCCGCGGCTGCCAAAATGACTGCATCCGTCGCTACTTACCCTCACGAGGTTGTGCGAACTCGACTGCAAACCCAACGGCGGCCGTTGGCGGATGATTTCTCATCCGATGGCATGATTAAGAAATACCCCAGAGGCGGGATTATCTATATGACCCAGAAACTTATTCGGAAGGAAGGTTGGACCGCCTTGTATAGAGGACTTTCTATCAACCTCCTCCGCACTGTACCAAACAGTGCTGTTACTATGTTGACGTGCGTCTCGTTACCGCTTCTCTGGGACTATCTACTGACATAATTTCGTAGGTATGAGCTTTTGATGAGACACTTGTCATCACGGACGCCCTGACGTAGCTTTGTCGTTGATTAGTAGACCGGTAACAGATCCTTCTACGGACGGCAGATTGCTTCATATACAGGGTGGTTACGAGACTAGTTGATTAGATTGAGTGGTTTATATCAGTCTGCGACTGTGAAGATTTTACAGTCCATTTGACTTGCACTATGTATATTAGTACAACACCTACGCGTCCCCGCCGCTTTTCTTCATTTCGCTCCCGTGCACTACTCGATACATCGATACAATACAATAATGCTGTAGACTATCTTCGTTCCGGGTCCGAAGTCCAGGTTAGATGCGCGGGAGATGAAATGAATAAATCAATACTCGCGGGATGACGATGTACTTGACGGTTAACATTTATCATCCATTCATGAACAAGAATGGAAGCTGAGCATAACGAGCAATGATAAAGATCCGCATGTATGCGGGTGGGGTTGGGAAATATGTGGCTACACGTCATTCTCAACGTTCCCGGGTATAAGTGACTGATACATTTCGGATAGGAAATGACGAGCATTGCCCGAAGGCCATCCCATCGAGGATAGGAACAAACCTTCCCTTGATGTATATAATTTTGCCAAAAGTAGATCTGTCTCGGAGGTCAACAGGCGCACAGCAATGGAACCGTGAAGGCCAGTCAATCCATTCGTAATGGGAAAATAATAGGCGGTCGTCTATGAGCCATCTGTACGGCAGAGTGATAGTGATTACAGATAGAACTTATACGCGATCGCCTCCCGAGTGACAATACCAATTTGTATCCCGAGGAGACGGTGTATGTACTTCTCTGGGTGGTAATAACAATTCATGATCGGTTTTTAGTTGGACAGAGAACCAGCGCTTCAAGTTGCCAACACCAAATTTAAACAGTACTCCTCCATCCGTTCAAGAAAGTACTGTTCAAAGGTCTCCCTAGAACCGAAGTCAGCGCGGATGATTCACCTACTAGCCAGAGTGACGAAGAGTATCAGATGAAGTCGCAAGGTATAACGCTGAGAGTCTAAGAATTTTTTTTTTTTTTCAAGTGGTACGCAGATTGAGAAAGATCACGGAAAGATCCTGTCGTTAGAGCGGCTGCTGTTATCCACTGAACCGAAGTCATCGCTCCATACCAAGATTTCAAAAGCCACGAGGAGAACGCGAAAAGTACTCCTGATAGATCTCGGCGACGGTTCTGGCACAAACACGATATTTCTGTTCATACTTGTAGTGAATGCATAAAGTTTTGGCAGTGGCAACGCAAGGCCGCACCTCAAAAAGTTTTTTTAACCGAGACATGCACAAGAAGACGATTAGTCGCTATCTGCGCCGTAGAATTGGCGGCGATAATGCATGCTGCAATTTTTTTCAAACGTATCAGTCAGTACAAGACAGCAAGGACTCGGACACTGGACATACCCCCCGACGCCTAACACGTGATAGCCGACACCCGACATTTACTTTCTAGTCACTTCGGAGGCGTCATACATCCTTTCTTTGATTCAGCAAAGCAACTGAAGGTAGAAGTCAATTTAGGGTAACAATGCGCTCCATTGTCAAATGAGTACAGAGCGCGCCCCCGCCCACATGTATACGATAATCGCATTTCACATCCTACAAATATTCCCTCCGTTTGAAAGGCGCCACATCACGTCTAGGGTACCTTGAAACGGGGTGATACTTGGAGGCCCTCGAATACCGCTTTGGAAATAACGGGGCACAATATGAAAGAAGTGCGTGCGTCATAAGAAGGTAACCCGCCTACGTGATTTCAGTGAAAGAAGTTTGCAGGAATCACAAATGTCACTTGGTGATCAATGCACATACATGATTTCATAGCGTTGGCAAAAGTATGGGTATACCGTTGAAACTTTGCTGGCAGTAAAAAAGAAGGAAAACAAGTCAAAGGAGTGGACGCGTATCAGCGAAAATAGGTTGGGATGTATGGGAATGAAGTAGAAAGCGATATGATGGTAGTGGCACACACAAGGGAAACACACAATGCATGAATAAGGGGTAATAATTCGGCTTGGGGGGCAAGTCCGGTGAGAAGAAGAGGAAGTACGTATAAACACGGCACAAAGAGTAACTAATGAAGGACCAAGAGGTGCCGGGATTGGATATGAAGGGTGTGCGGGTGAGCGGGGAATATTGTTGATGTCGAGGGTGAGAATATATGATAATAAAGTCAGGAAGTTGGGGACTAACGGAGGGGAAAGATGCGAATATGAAGCTACAAATAACCCATGAGAAAAGACCAAGAAATGACAGACGTAGAGACAGACGTGAGATGCAAGAAAGTACGACAGTAAAGAATGGTCCCGTGCCGTCAGTGTGGATTGTCCTGCACGGTGTCACCACTGTCACTCATCGTCTCAACCCGTACACCTCTTGATGAGCTTACGCTCCGTATGTCGCGTCCCTCATCAGCCAGCTCCCTATTCAGCAGCTCACCCCGTCTGTCATTAGTACCAGGACTGTCCCCTTCTTCTACAGGCTGGCCCATAAAGTCAGGCTTCCGCAGCGCTTTCCTGAAAGCATCCGCCATTATTGCTGCGTCTGCGCCGGAAAACGGACCTGCATCGCCTGCACTCCCTGACACCGTGGATGCCCCATCGGGTGACACTATGCTCGGAGCACGTTGCCCGTGCCCGACAGAACTCTGGGGTTCGCCCGCACCGGCGGCCAAGAGCGGCGAACCAGGAGAGTTTCCCACTACATGCGCCATCATCGGCGATGAAGAGCCCATAGAGTTTCGGTTGGATTCGAGTTCGGCGTTACGCCGGCGTATCCGTCGGAGGATGAAAAATGCGAGTATGCATGTTGTGGCAATGGCAAGGAAGCCGAGAACGACTATGACGGCGATAGCCCAGTGTGGGAAATTGGAGTCGCTTCCACCAGACTGAACATTGCCACTACCATTGCTGGTTGAGCTCCCAGAACCAGACTCGGATGCAGTTGACGTTGTTGCTGTACTGGTGTATGGAGATGACGAACTTGCTGACGAGGTTGATGATGATGATGATCTGGAGGATGTTGCGGACATTGCTGAAAGAACGGAGTCGGCATATGTCGTTTCTGTCATAAAATAAGGCGACGTAAAGACAGTCACAAGGATTAGAACTCACGAACTGCAGTAAAGTGAGTCTGGGTTAATTCTGAGCCATCCAACTCTGAGTCGTTCCGCGTAACGACCCAGTAAAAGGTATATGTTAGATTTGAGCCACTCCAAGCTGCGCCATCAGTACCAAACCATGTGTCGTTCACTTGAGCAGTAAGGGAACCAGCTTGATTTCTGGGGTTTGTTTGATTGGGAAAGAAGAGCAGCTGCTCTCTTGAGTCTGCGCGGAAAAGATATACATTGACTTCATTCGTCTGAGTGAATTCGGGTAGACCAGAGTTCCCTGAAAAAGACAGTGAGGATGGATATATATGGACAGTGCTAAAAAAGAGAACACGTACAGACGAAGGTAGCCCATTGATGCTGAGGAAAAACGGAATCTGCTGAAGGAAAACACGAAATGACCTCGTTGCCGGAGTTGACCTCGCAATTATATTCTGCTTGCTCTGAGAAAGATGGATCAGGGAACTGCGCGGGAAAGAACAAAGAGCAGGTATGACGACGCACCGACTCCATCCTGGTTAACGATCTGCCGCACATTCAAGGCCATTGGCTCATGTATCCTGCGTCGTTTTGGTGCGCGAGAACGAGAAGAACCAGCGTCGGCTGGAGTCTGGGTAGGCCAGGGCGAATTTTCAGAGGGAGATGGAGACATTGAAGGGCAAAGTCTAGAGAAAAGCGAAGAATTACGAGGAAAAGTAGGATCTATATCGCATTATCCAGGGAGAAGGGGAGGAAAATGGGTACTTGCGCTAGGCAAGTGGACGACAACGACGACGAGCAGCGAAGAGTCCAAGACAGGTCACGGCTGTTACGGCTCGTCACAACCGAGCCCTCACGCTCTCACGATGATACAATATTTAGAGTGACCCCGGTCACCCTCGCTTGCATATGTAAGCGCAGCCATTTTTATTTCACAGCGACAACCGCGACATCAGATGGACGTGATTGATACATGCCCATTGCCCACTGCCCAAGTACCGCTACATAGCACAACCCAACGGTATCCAGTATCCATTCTACTCTATCCACCCAGTATCTCAGAATAGCATGGGAACGAGCCTCGTGGTGCCCTCAGTGTATAACGAGCTAGGCTAAATTTGGCAAATGTGATGATATAAAATTTAATTTTGAATTCTCAGGGTCGTCTACCACGTGATCGGGCCGCACTTCCGCGACCGGGTATGATGTCAATCTTCCCCTTTGCCTCCGTCCGCCACAGGTTCACCATGTACCGTAACCTCCTGGCGCATCTCTCCAGGCCGACGACCTCCCTGCCGCTCGAGACGATCCAGGCTGCTCTTGCTCATCATCTTGCTCATCTCTCGCCACTGCCGACACCGTTGGCCGCGACCGCTGTATCGTCACCGCTCTTTCTTTCGCATCCACTCACGCTTGCCAAGCTCGACGCGCTCTCGACGGCTTTCCGACATGCGCTGCATATCAAATTCGACCTACTTAAACGCGATGCCGAACAAAGGTCCGCACTGGGCGCCGTCTTCTCGCGAGCCGTGAGAACCCGTCTCGCTTTGTGGGTCGATGCTCTTATTAAAGGCCTGCAAGGTGGACAGCCCATCATGAGGCTCGCTTGTTCAACGGGCGTAATATTGGGGATCAATGATGTAAAACTTACATCCCAGGGATACGTCGAGAATGAAGTTGTGTTGTCACTAGCCGAGGTTATGGACCTTTACAAGTATGATACGTTCCCTCTTCCTTCGCCAAGCGGTACTGGGGAATGGGAGAAGGAGTTTCAGCCCCAGGGAGATGGTGATGGTGAGTGAACCTTTTCTTATGGTATTTCCTTACTTACGCCTTTCTCTAGTTGACCTGTTGTCCATCGCGTTGATACTTTCCTCGCGCTCCCTGCCTCTGATTTCCGAAGAGAAGCTTAAAGCCCTTCCTTTGGAAATACTGTTGCAGTTATTGACGGCAACGATATCGACCGCATTCCTTGCTGGCAAGTTCCTGTCCTCGCCACCGGTATGTCTTTTTACTCGTCTCTCTATTACCGACACACATGGAGAATGCTCTTACAATAATGAGAGCATCAGTTCTAGACCTCCTCGGCCTATCCTATACTTTCCTCATATATATGGGCATTGGCGGTGCTCACCCCATTTTTAATTTAAGCAACCCGAGTCGCCGATAATGGCCTCCATCGCACCACTCTCAAAATTATCCAGTCTCGCCCACTCTCTCCTTTTGGACTCGCGGCCGAAGGATGGTCTTGTGACCGCACAAACCACACTCACGACACTGCGTGAAATATGTGCCCACGTTGAAACGGATTACCGAGCATGTCTACAGGAACCCGAATCCCCAGCATTACCCTGGCTGAGGCTCAAAACTCTCCTCTTCTCAACAATTATGATCGCTGAATCTGTGCTATCTTCCATCATATATGTGCCCCCGACTTCGACGACGACTTCCATTGCTCTGACGACGCTCTTCGCACTCTCCCATCTAGCGTTTGTGATACAGCAGTTTGGTGGTATCACCGCCTCTGGAGATGGATTCAAGGAGTTGAAAAAGACGGTCTATCTTGCTTTGGATATCATCGCCAGCCAAGGTGATGAAGAGGGGGAGAGGTTTGTATATGAGCTCCGAGACAGCAATACTAACTCCAAAGATACAGCAGACTTTGTTCTCGCGAAGAAGGCCTTCGTGCTCGCATGCGTTGAACAGTTGATTCCGGTGCTCAGCGCAGAGTGTATAGAGCGGGACGTATGGCCACTCTGCGAGTCTCACCTCTCCGAACCGAGCCATCGAGAAACCTACGAATCAGCACATTCAGTCGTGCTCGCTGTCTTGAGCAATAGTAAGGACACTGTCAAACGCATGGTGCCGTTCTACACACAGTGTCTGGTTGATAATTCTGGCGACGGTGGCCTAGACACGCATCAATTGTGTTTAGCCTTCTCGACACTCGTCCGGTGCGCGTGCGAGAGTGGTGATTCTGCGCTAGGATGGTTCCCGGTTGATTCTCTTATCCGTGAGATCAAGCAAACTCGGACAGACGAGAAAAGGGCGAAGAGGCTGAGACTCGGGTTGATATCATGCGTGTCCGCTGTCCGAGGCGTACAGATGCTTGAGAGGATTTTGGTGGAGGTTAGACGCGTTTTGTGTGGGAGCCAAGGGAAGAGCACCGGACCACCTGTCCGTGCCAATGATCGCATGGAGGAGGTTGAAAAACTGGCAGAAGAGATTATTCATCATGTGGGAGGTGTCGATGGTGAGAAGGAGTTTGTTATCCGATGGTGGAGTGAACATAGGGCAACTTTTGCCGTAGATAAGGAAGACACCGAGTTGGCGCGGTTGTGACTTCTGTGTAGTAAATCTATCAATAACATGCAAATAACACGAGCCTACGGCTTTTTGCGGTTCCGTCGGCTCTCGGAAGGAAACGTGTTTGATCTCGGCTGGGACGGTCACCATGTCGACTCATCCTTCAATGTTGGATGTCCACCAAGTGAAGTTATTCTACACATGAGATCGTGTCGCAGACATTCCTCGTGCTTTCAATTTTCGTACTTCCAATTCCTCATTCATCATACCTCTTCGTTGACCCGAACAAAGATCACATTCGCTGAGGTTGAATACTACTTGAAAGGCAACTGCTTCATCTCCTCCGCGGAACTACTGTTTACCATGGATGTGCGTGTCTTCTAGTCTCAGAACACACCTGTGATCTCAGCTGCCATCGACCTCGGTTCAATTGGTTATCGCGTTCTCATGTACATTACGGATACAATGCTAATATCGGGGTATGTCAGATGGCGGTACTGAAACTACTAAACAGTGGGTCACCGAGAGTCGTTGACAATCTTTGAATGGGTCGTATCTAGCACTACGATGACGTTGAGTGAGTGCCCGAGGCCGACGACATGTGTAAAGGTGACTTGTATCGTTGTTCGTCAAATCCGCATGGGCTAGACTCTAGCTTGTAAGCAAGGCTTTCTGATTGTTTGTACACTTGGGCCTGCATAGTAATGGGTACCATTATAGGTTATATCACACGTCCTTCGGCTTGAGAGCGCTTGGCCCTCCCTGGAGCTTGGGCCTGACACATCACGATAGGCTTCAATGAAGTTCGATTCTATAAATGATCCTACACCGAGATCCCAGCCGGAATTTTACGGCTGCCCAACAGCTTACATTTTCGCTACAAAGATACCGGCCACCGGTTCAATGCGAAATCGAAGTGCTTCACGTACTTTCGATTTACCTTTTTAACTCACACAATGGCCTCTATATGTAACGGTGCGCTCTCCAAATTTCGGGGCCTTGGCCTTAGCGACAGTCGCTCATACGATGACGCTTAGTTCAATGTTCTGTTCCCTACTTGCCTTTCCATGTGGTGTACACTGATTCAAAAAGGTACTGATCTACATGGTCCGGGGATCTTGCGCTTGCGGTGATCTCGCATAACTGGTTGCGCTTCCGCACTGTGCACCGTTGCTTATTGCCACCTTCCATATGAGCTGACTTTGCGTAAGCTGGAGCTTTATCGGGGCCACGACCGCTGACATACTTGGCTATACGCTGGATGCGCCCATGGCAAATAACGCAATCCTCATCGTTGAACGACTATTGGAACTTTATAGATTGCGGAGCAAAAACGAGGCTTCGATTGACTTCATCCTTGGATAATCCATCTCTAGATTATCTCATTCCCAAGACTCGGGTTCGGAGCTATCCAGCTGCATATCGATATTCGTCGATGGTTCGAATCTCGATAGCATTTGCAATTGCCATGAGGACTCATGTACATCTGATCATTTAGAGAAGCGTCTGATGCTCTTATGATCAATAGGCCGGATCCCCTTGCAGAAAAATTAATGTCACAACACCCACATAAGTTACCTACCTCGTTAACAAGTCTAATCCGGCGCCTCAAGGCAAGGAGTCTGGTGGACCTGCAGGTGGTTCGAGCCCTGTAACCATCGAATACTAATGTTTGCCTTTTCTATCAGATCCTTTAGCCATCAGATGCAACAACTATACATGTACCCGACGGGCTCCGACCTAATATTGCCTGACAATCCAGCAGTCGTTCCTGGTTTTTTGGTCAGAAATGATTGAATGCCGGACCGGCTAAAATTCAAACGCCGGGTCTTGGCTACTAGAAGCCCGACCATGCCATCAGTATTTCGAAACCGTGACCGCATTCCGCTGGTATTTAGATCCAGACCAGAGCCTGCATCTCGCTGCATGGCTTCTTCCGTCAATCGGATTGAGTAGCCTGCAGGGGTATAGATATCTGAGAAGTATATCCAACGGTGCTCGGATCCATTACAAAGAATCCACCTTACTACCAAAATCTCTCCAATCGTCCCTCGCGTTACGGGCCCTTAGCGCGCTCCGGTACCTCCGAACCAGGCAAAAAGGACTGGAGGAGTAATATAAATCTCGTGTCGGCGCCAATAACTCGTGTCGCCCCTTCTTCCTCTCCGTCACTCCTGTTGTTATATATGGCGTCGACAACGCTCACGGAGACTCTGTTAACCATTCCTGATAATGTATCTATCTCCCAGTTTATGCTGGACTGCCAACATCCTTTACGACCGCAACGAGGTGACACGCCGTGTTTTACAGATAATGATTCAGGTCAAATTGTCAGTTTCGACGAAGTGAGTGTCGTTACCGTCGTCTCCCATTTTGTAATTGTCCTAACTGTTACTCAGGTAAAGCTTCGTACTCAACTACTGGCTGCCGCATTGAATACCAGGTATAACCTTTGTCAGTTTTCTGTTTGATGACACTGTTTCGGGACTGAACGTCACATAACTATGCGTAGCTGACAACGACGTCGGTAAGTTGGTCATGGATACCTTTCTGGAAGACGAACTTACCAACAATTGGTTTCCAGTTCTGATTTGTAGTCCCAATCATGTTGGTCAGTACCATTTGACCTGTCCGTGTCGCTCAACGCCAGTCATTGAGGCTAATACTTCAAACACTTAGACTACGCTGTTGCGACTTGGTCGGTCCATCAGATCGGCGGTATTGTCACGTAAGGCTCCCTTTTCATTTTGGTAGAGTGCCACAAGGTTCTGAAGCGGTCCATATGTAGTCCGGCAAACCCTGGAATGACGCCGGAGGAACTATGTTATCAGCTTCAGATCACCAAAGCTTCTTTCATCATAGTTCATTCAGCTGCGGTAATTACCGCACAAACAGCTGCTCGGAAATGCAACCTACCCCCGACACGCATCATCTTACTCGATGATTGTGAACACTACGACTTATACAGCGTCCCTGAACTAATATCGGAGGCCTTGGCAAATCAATATTCGTTTTCTCCGAAGCTTTTGAAGCCCGGGGAAGGCAGTACTAAATTGGCTTTACTAATGCTCAGTAGCGGGACGACCGGGAAGCCAAAGGTGAAACGTCTATGTCCCTGCGTGCCTATGATGACTGACGCAAAGAGTTAGGCTGTTAAGATCCCACACCGCGCTATCATTGCTAATTTAGTTCAGCTAGCAATACATCACCAAGTGTACACGTACCATAAAGGACCGTCCCGAGGATTCAGATGCGGGGATAGTTTACTTGGAGGTATGCCAAATTTACTCGCCCAGACTGTTCATATGCTCACTAGCACCAGTGCTACCTTTCTTTCGTAAGAAGCGTATTGAATGAGACCAAATGCCTTGTCATTAACACCGCTTAGATGTCGCTGGCCTTCTTCTATCGGTAAGCATGCATTTCATTCTACCCCTATGGGCTGAAACGCTGAAACGCAAACGTGCAGATGCATTTACCAGTGTTTTGCGGGGTAGGATTACCATGTTCCGCTCTTTATGGTGCTGAGACTGAAGCAAACATTACAGATGTCCATAATCGTTGTTCGTCGATTTGACTTTGTCAATATGCTGCGAAGTATCGCACGCTATCGAATAACTGATTTAGTGTCCGTCAATGATGTTTCAATCTCTCCTGCCGCTAACTATCTTTTATAGAATCGTCCCTCCCCAAGCAGTTGCATTATGCAAGGTGTGAAAAGCGGTCAGTATTTCATCCGTACACCAAGTACTGATTCGCAGGAAAGCATTCAGCGGTGAAATCTTACGACATGTCGAGTGTAAAATGTGTAATCGTTGGCGCTGCTCCCATGACCAAGGAGATTAACGCCCTTCTTTTCAACGTGTTTCCCTCTGCTCAAATCGGACAGGCATATGGTTAACTGTTCCCGAGATATGAAGAGTTTCTACTAATATGTTTATGTCAAGGTACCACCGAGACACCTGCCGTGCTTGCCACAGTGCCTTTTGAGCAGCAGAGAGGTCCAGTCGGGAGTAGGGTGCTCTATTGTTACATGGCCCGGACCCTATTAACAATGTTTATCTCACAGGCGCGGGAAGGCTCTTACCGGGTGTTGAAGCGCGCGTCGTGAAGTTCGACGGTACTTTTGCTCGACATGGGGAGCCCGGAGAATTGGAAGTTCGATGCCCCAATATGGCTCTCGGTTATCTGGACAATGAAGAAGCGTACGTGAAACCATCGCTTTGCATTCATTTCCCAGGATGAAATGTCAGATGAAGCACCCTCGAAACCTTCCGTGACGGGTATGTGAACCTATACGGTTATAAATCACTCAAATCATCATCGATTCTTCAGGTGGATACGTACAGGTGACGAAGTTATATTAACGAAGGACCGAGAGGTTTATATCGTTGACCGCATAAAGGTGTGACATCAATTCTTATCTTCTTGAATGCTATTAATCACTAAAGCAGGAATTCATCAAAGTGAACGGTTATCAGGTTGCACCTGCGGAGCTGGAAGGTTGTCTATTAGACCATCCGGATGTGGTTGAATCGTGTGTCATTGGTGTTCCTCATGACTACTGTAAGTCCGTCTTTCTCTAGTACACGATCTCCGAGTTCACTGTACTACAGCTGGGGAAGTTCCCTTGGCCTTTGTTGCGCTGTCGTCGGATGCGAACAAGCGTATTCGACAGAATCCATCTGCCTCCAGAGCTATCAAACAATCTATATTACAAGTGAGCTGTTCAATAATCCACAACGTGACCACGAGTTTACGAAACTGGTGCAGCATGTCACGAGAAACAAAGTTAGGTATAAGCACCTCACTGATGTTAGGTTCGTTCCCAGTATTCCCCAGACTGCCAGTGGAAAAATTCTACGGAGGCAGTTCCGCGAGCAGTCCAAGACTGTATGTCATGCTCCAATGGCGAAGTTATGAGTAATTACGAAGTGGGGAGGTTGTAACTTATATTCAGTCGGACCCGATCATTGATCATGTGGGGCGACTTGTGGGGAAATATGTAATAATATACACGTTGTTCTCAAGTTCAACGGCCCGGATTCGCTCGCTTTATCCAACAGAGGGTCGCTCATACTCCGGAGATCAACAAAGACAACACTATAGGTAGAGACCGACATCACGGGACTCAATCATGACCGAGATACGTACTCCTGTGAGATTGCCTGCAGTTCCCGATAATCTTTCCATTCCCCAATTCTTCCTCGACGGGCATCACCATATAGCCAGGCCAACAGAGAAACGGGGAACACCATGGTTGATAGAAGATACCAGTGGACAGACGATGTGTTTAGAAGAGGCAAGTGCGCAAATCGGATGCACGGTTCGGACGACGATATTTTTTAACTAGGTCCGTTCACGCACAAGCGCTCTGGCTAATGGATTGAAGCATCGATACTGTATCGGTACGACGAAAGTTCCCGATACATGTCATTCGGCTCATCAAATAATCATATCCATCTGCAGGCGAGGATGATGTTGGTACGGAAATCTTTCTAATCTGAGAATTCTGCCGAATTCAGTGCCATGGGTAGTGCTTATCTTCAGTCGCAACCATATCGGTAGGATCCTTTCGATTCTCGCGGGATATCGTCTTGAAAAATTCGCCGTTAAAGATTATCCTATAGTCATATGGGCCGTTCACAGAATTGGTGGTATCATATCTGGGGCTAATCCGGACTACACTGCCCAAGAACTAAGGTACCAACTCGAGATCAGCAAAGCAGTCCTTATCATCACGCATCCAGATACACTTAACATCGCAGTATCAGCAGCCGAGGCTAATAATGGCGGAGTCCTACTCGACCGGATCGTTCTGCTTGGCGCACGCACTCAATCCAACCCCACTAATTCCTCTTATGTCACTTTGCACGAGTTGGTGGCGCTGGGCCTATCAAAGCCACTTACCTACTTTGAATCCAAGATAAACGGAAAGACAAAACTTGCTTTTCTGAGTTTCTCTTCAGGTACAATTTTACCATGCTTTCTTCGGCGACGTTTGCTGCCTTTACTTCTGAAACTCTACAGGCACAACAGGAAAACCAAAGGTTGGGCATTGATCATGATGCGAGATCAAAGCGGTGGATATTGACTTTCCAGTACCTAGGCTGTCGCAATACCACATTTCTCGGTGATAACGAACGTTATACAGATGGCCGTCCATAACAAAGTTAGCGAGGAATACACCTCATGGGAGAATAGGAGATACAGGCCGGGTGATATTGCCATGTGTGGTGAGTACCAATCTCACGAAATGCAGCGCATGGGTTCCAACGTCTCACAAATTCTCTTAGTACTTCCGTTATATCGTAAGCGCGGAGTCAACTGCGTTTCACGCTTACTCACTTTCGTACAGATATTTATGGTTTGGTGTTGAATGTAAGGTTCTATGGTCATCCTGTGCTCGTCTGACATCGTCCAAATAGCTGCACTTCATCCTGTTTTGTGGAGTAAGCGGGGCCAATAATCTTATTTGAAGATTAACTCCTCGGACTGACGGCCATGGCAGATGTCTGTGGTGGTCGTTCCAAAATACAACTTCATTGGGATGTTGGACAGTATCATCCGTCATCGTGTAACACATTTGATGTAAGAGTCTCCTCGGGTACTAAATGGCGCCGGCACGTAATTTTTCCCTAGGCTTGTTCCGCCACAGGTTGTCCTGTTATGCAAAGTCAGCCGCGAAGGTTCTCACAGAATGACCTTCACTTACGAATTCTATCTCAGCATCCCGTGGTTAAACAGTACAAAGCGAAACTGCAAGTGGTTAGAATGATTATGGTCGGAGCAGCACCGCTATCCCGAGAAGTGAATCAGCAGTTATTTCAACTGTTGCCCGATGCCCATATCGGCCAGTCCTATGGTACTTGTCTTTTGCTCCAAAGTGTATGCCTCTGCCGACAAATCTGCAGGCATGACCGAGACTTGTACAGCGACATCCTCATGGCCAGTTACTCGTAAACGCGGAACCTCCGGAAGTAAGGCGTCCATAATCATGTCGTGACTGTTGTTTATAACGTTTTCAGGCGGAGGTCAGTTACTTCCTGGAGTGGTGGCGAAGGTTGTAAAATCGGATGGTTCTCTCGCCAATTACGATGAGCCGGGTGAGTTGGTCACTTGGTCGCCGTCGAACGCGCTGCGGTACCAGAATGATGCACAGGCGTCAGTATAGTTCGACTAGATCCGTTTTGAAGAAGCTAAATAAAGCAATGAATCAGATCCAAGGACACATTTATCGACGGATGGGTACGCACCGGCGATGAAGCGAAAGTTGATAAAAATGCCGAGCTCTGGATCCTTGATCGTATGAAGGTTTGCAATATCCTTGGTCCGGGACGCCCACTCCAGGCTCCGGGGTTGATGGCTTTTACAGGAAATTATGAAAGTCAGAGGCTTTCAAGTAGCGCCGGCGGAGCTCGAGGGGTGCATTCTAGATCATCCAGATGTCTCCGATGCTTGTGTTGTAGGAATTCCAGACGAATACAGTCTGTCTTCTGCTCCCTGTCATGGTTCTACCTGACTAATGGTCCTCTGTAGGCGGAGAAGTTCCGCTCGCATTTGTCGTCCTAACAGAAGAGGCAAGGTCCAAGGTTCTAGAACGAGGCCCTCAGATCAAGGATTCCATAATTAAGGTATGTTTTGTGCCATTTCTTTTTTGCGGATGTTTGAGACTTAACACTCTGATTGAAAGCATGTCGCCGCAAATAAGGTCAACTACAAACATCTCAAGGGTGGAGTTGAATTCGTTTCGGCGATACCAAAGAATCCTAGTGGAAAGCTACTCAGACGTGTGTTGCGTCAGCATGCCAGGTCGCTGAGAATGAGGGAAGCCAAGATGTAATGCTGCATACCTCCAGTCGCGGTCCATTCGTTGCCGTGTTACCTGCAGTATTTATGCGTGTATATTTGAAGACCCAATGAAGGACATCGGCTTCTGCTACAAAAGAACGCACTGGGATCTAGTTCATGTGGGTCCTGCATAAGCACGTTGTGCAATGGACGAGAGTTGTAAACGTACGAGACTCAAAATTGAGGCGATAACAAACTGTACAGTTCATATACATTTAATACAGGCCTGGACCTATTAGGAGAACCTCGAGGGGTCCAGTTTCTTCAAATTTCCACATCGGATCTTGCCATCCATAACGAGCTCACTAATAGCTTTAGCAGTACCTGGAGCATTGCAGATCCCCTAGAAATAGAGCGTTGATAAAGGTAATAGAAAAAAAGAAGCGAAGGACTTGCCCAGCATGTATGGCCAGCTGCGATGAATAGACCATTAGCGATCTTCGGAGCGGCCCCAACGAGGGGGTCGCTGTTGTATTTGACGATTGGAAGAAAACATGCTTGTCGCTTTTCCACCGTCCCTTCGCTTAGCTCCTTAGAGATAGAACTAACGTGCTTGCGAATGCTTTCGCATGCGGCCTCGTCTACTTCTACGTCGTCCACAGTCTCCGGGAGCGCGGAATCGTCACCCGGACCACAAGCATATACCTCGTTATTCGGTCGAGCATACACTTCTGGAGTAACTCTCTTCACGTTCTTGCCGGCCTGATGTAAAGAAATTTCTGTGAACAAGACATATGGCGCAATGGTGGTGCCAGGAGTCGCCCGAATGGTGATACTGTGCGCTCGTGTACCGGTAACGGGGAGTCCGGGGACGAGTGATGGCGACCAGGCTCCGGCACAGAGGATAATATCGGTTGCATGAATTTCGACCTGCTCCTGGGTTCCCGGTTTGACGTAAACCACCCCAGTGACTCGACCGTCGAGTTGCTTGATAGTAGTAACCTTTCCGGAAACAAACTCGACGCCCTTTTCTTTGGCGAGATCCAACATACTCGTCGTGAATTGATACGGAAATACCTGGGCCGTTTCCCCTGTGGCAGCCATGGGCGAATACGCATCAGTGAGACTATCTCTGACCCAAAGCAAATCGTCCGGTAGACCTTTAGACTTGCGTTCTGTTTGGGAAACAGCGCAGTCGAGTCCAAGCGTCTTTTCCAAGCTTTTCCTTTTCCCGCCCTTGCCCACACCGGATCCGCTTTCCTCACCCAAAAGTCCTCTGCCTTCCCAGCTGCCGGTTTCAACGTATCTCCAGCCCCATCGTTCTTTGCCGTTGTACTTCTTCGCGAGCTTGACGTGTTCGGCGAAGGATACATCCACTAGTTCCTTTGGATAAGCCCATTGGGCTATCAATCCGCCTGCTTTGCCGGAGGCACCTTGAGCAGGGCCATTAACTGATGCTTCGATAACGTGAACAGTAGTAGAAGGCGAGAACAAAGGATGGCGAGAGAGGTAGTAGGCCGTCGAGCATCCAATTATTCCTGCACCAATGATGACAATGTTGCGACTCGGAGTAGCATCCGTGGAGGTCATGGTTCAATATGGGAGAGTTCGGTGATGCGGCGCGACTTGGGCTGACCTTCTTGTGCGGTTTGTTCTCAGCTGCCGCCAAATCTATTCAAGTCAAGATATCCAGTGATGATGATGATGAAAGCGAGACTGTGAGATCTCATGTTCATTTTACTAGTTCCGTGCTCATTTTCTCTCGGAGTTGTGTCTGCTGAAGCCGCACTTAACTTGCCGAAGCGGAACCACAACCAAATACTATGCAACCGAAGACCTCACAGGTGGAACATTGGTCACTTCTTCATCTGGGACAAGCACGCCAGAT